>MU619690.1:600000-752448 GCA_025201785.1 Xylaria longipes
TCATCTTGGAAAGGTACAAATTACTGTGTTTATCATTGGAATTCTGGCGCTTGTTGCGATGACGTCGTTGCTGTTTGAAGGTAGCTAAACAGATAAGTAGTAGCACCTTGTCCTTCAACCTTTCGGGATCTCATTCAGAAGCACATCCAATCCGGCATCCCACTTGTCCAGGCGAATTAAATCATAAAAAGATGAGACCGTATCAGGAGATATAGGGTGTTTCATTCGGAGAGTTTTACCTCGAACTTTCACGTCATCTTTCACTGGCTTTGCTTCTTCGCCATCAATAGGCAATATTCCGATAGGGCCTACCTAGTCTATGTACTCTAACAACCTGCCTTCGAGTGCCAGCCAAAACAGGAGTTATTGTGGAGGCACCTCGACGCCTACACACTACTTGGATGCATTTGGCGGCGCTTCCTGATCTGATTTGTGCATAGTATCGTATGTGTTTCAGGCCTAAATCGACGGCAAACGGTGTCGAATAGACTAACGCCATCCTTTTCTAGTTTCCTGCTTACGCCTATAGTCCCCAACCTTGGCAAGTGAAGTGAGGGATCGACTTAGATCAAGCCTCACCTGAAGCATTTGATACTCACTACTGCCCTCTTTTTACCTTATACGTAACAAATATGGCATGCTGTTTTCGCGACATAGTTGGCTTTTAAGCCGTGCTGCGTTGTACGCGCGTGATGGAGCTCATCGTGTCTTGCCAACTAACAAGCTTCGAATCTGTTCAACTAAAATGGGGAATGTAGTCAAACTGGAAGCCGAAAGTTACGGCACGTTATGTGAATTGGAGTGTTTCCTGTAGACAGTTGAACTCATTACGGGAACAGGTTCGTCTCAAAGTGCTGCTCCGACTAGAATATTTTTAATTCGTCGCGACGCGGCCGGGGTTTAACCTCCCATGATCAGCTGTCAAGGCTGCGACTGGCTCTCTCGCTACAGACGCGTGCCGCCTGTGGGCCATGGTGTCGTGTTGTGGCGGGCACAGACGCCCGAAGATTGGACGACGATGCACAAGATCGGCAAATGGCAGCTCGCGACGTTCGTGACGTGCAGCGATAGGCTCGTGGATGGCTACGTGCACGGGCGAGTGGGCTGCACAAGGGCTCAGTTTAGATTGATAGTTAATGGATGACAAGACAGTCAGCAAGGCTTTGCTTGCTCTGCATGTCATCATTGAAAGTGCCCCCCGCGCAACCATAGGTACTCTGTTAACTCTGTCAAAGGACACTATATCAAGAATTTAATGGCATGCTACTGTTGAGTTCAAGGTTTATCGGCATACAATATAAGCTGCAAATTCTCACGATTTCCTAGATTTCTCAAGCTCCAAAGCCAATTAGATTAAGAAAACAATGAAAAAGTACAAGGCAGCATCTACAGTAGGTAGATGGCTGGGCCTTACAGACTTTGACTTTGTTCCTTTGCTTGTTGTTGTTGTTTCTCGATTCTTCTTGGACTGTCTAGTCGACCCTACAGGGCCTTTGGCATGCCACTTAAATCCCCATTTTTATCTTATCGAGCTCGGGTCCGATAGGTACCCCGCCATCGGGAAATTAGCCACAACTACCCCACACAACCTTTAGTATTAGGAACTTAGTCATCACTACTACCTAGATACATAGTATACACTTCTCTAACAAACATGGGTAAAGTTCATGGTTACTACTGTAAGTAAATTGTTCCTTGTCTCTGCTGTTACGTTAGTTGACCTTTGATTAGGAAGTCCTGCCCATGCTTGCAGGGCACGTAGCTAGGTAGACACCAAAGCTTTGTATTCGTGTCTCGATTGTCTGCGAATAATTCCGCTCTTATTCTTCAGGTCAAACCCGTTGAGAAGACCAAGACACCGAAAGGTCGTGCCCACAAGAGGCTTATCTACACTTGTCGCTTCACCAATATGTCTGCTGTTAGTGCTGGAAAACGCAGGGTATGGTCCAATCAACCATGAAAATACGACAGATGAACCCGAGTCCTTCTACCTGAGCCGACCTAGCGTGACCGGCTCGCTTCCTTCCAACACAGATAGTGAGGATGACAAGATACTGGCCGCCGCGCAGAAAAATTGAAAGCTACGTGCTCACGGCCTTATGGTCTTGATGGGCGAGGATGAGATGGGCCAGCTGGTCATCGACTCGCGGGCCCGGCAAGAGCGCCAGCGACGGGGAGCGGCCTGCAGCCAACACAACCCGGCCCATTGATGGGCTTGTCATAAAGGGTAGGCAGAATATCGGAAGATGGGATTAATGGCTTCAGCAAAACCTTTGTCCTTGCCGCCATCTATTATTCTGAGACGGAGATGTTGACTATGACTGCAGCTGAAAGCAAGACCCGACGAAGGACCTCCCCAGTGCGTTCCAACAGGCCTTGTGACAAATCCTCATCATTTTTATCGGATTGGTATTCTTTGCGGACATCATCATGACGGGTATCTGTACGTGAGCGCCCAGGCTCTGAACAGTGGTGTGTGCTGTGTTGGGCGTTATGTCTTGCTCGATTCGATAGGCTAGAAATAACATAAGCTGTACATAAAACCGTGGAAGGATAGAGATAACATTGGCTTCGTTATTGAAAGCAACAGAAATCGACCCAGAATAAAGAAAGCAACCTTGGAATAGTTAGAACATGTACAATGCGCGACTTTGATAATTTAGAAATTAAGCACACAGCCGGTGCCGTCTGTCTCTGTCTCTGTCTCCAAGCATGGCAACAGAGCATTGGCAGGTAGGACCGGCGGAATTGTCGCACCGCCACAACAAGTCAGCAGAGGCCTTCATACAGAGTTTTGTACAGAACCTTCTGTCCCCAACGTTGGCCGGTCTCCAAAGTGAAAGCAGAAAAATGGGGGGCCTGCGGGGAATTAGTGTACCTTGCTAACATTTCTCCACGGGATTCAACCCCTTTCATGGTAGTCGGTACCTGATCAGGCCAGGCACCCCAAAAAGCTAAATCGAGACTAGGGCCGGTGGGGATACCTAAACTGCTGGGGCAAAGGCCATCCAGTGCAAGCACGCTATCAAGCAAGCAGCAAGCAACCCTTTTTTGAACAACTGTCAAACCCCGTCACCGTCATTGTCTCTCGACGCAAGCTTCCTCCTCCTCCTCTACTACTCCCTCACCAATTCCCACTCCTGGACCTCGTCCTCCTCGCGCCTGTGGCATCCCACACACAACCTTCCGCCTTGCGTGATACCATACACCATCGCCCCCTCCGTTGACAAGCAGCCCTCCCGCATCCGCTGTGCAACATGTTCTAGTTTCCTCTGCAGCTGCTCCTCCGTCTCCGTCCCGTGTCCGTCTCTGGTATCCCCACACACAGTGTCGGTACTACCGCTCCACGTGTAATTGTCCACCTGTTCACCTGTCGTTGCTCGACTTGATCGTTGAGCAATCAATTGGAAGTTTCTCTGCTGTTTCGGGTTGCGTTGCGCAGGCACAAGGTGAGTTGGTATCCGTTGTTGTTGGCCTACACCGACGATCGTCCTGCAACAGCCTCAAGCGAGTCTTGGCAACCTATTCTCTGTCACGACTGGCTCTCGTGCTACTTCGTTAGCCTATCGCCTCATTGTTCTTTGCTCATATTTAATGGACAGATTTGAGACAATGGCGTCTGAGGAAGTCTCCGCTGCCGCCCGGCTTCTCCAGAAGCATGCCCAGCATCCCCTGCCGGTCACCGTCGAGGATGCGCCTGACGACGAAGCCAAACCCTCAACCACTGCTCCAGCTTCTACTGACGCTACCTGGGCTCCTGCCATGTCTGCCAAAGCCGCCGGCAAACAGCCAGCTGATGGCCCGACATCCCTTGACACTCAATCCCACGAGGCTTTCCCTGAGCTCGGTGTGCCGAAGACCGCCGCTCCCAAGGCTAGCTACCCTCCCATCTGGGCCGGTGTCAAGGGCGGCGCAAATGGAAATGTAAATGGTGCCTCATGGTCGGCTAATGGTACTCCCCGTACATCTACACCTACGTCTAGAGTCGCTACACCAACAGGCGTGCCTCCGCCAATGGCCATCCCGGGTCGCAACGTGGAGACCATTATGCTGCCCTCGTCCTCGCTCCTCCCGCGCACCCAATTAAAACGCCCGATCTCGGACATTATAAAGGACATCAACCGCAAATCTCGCGCGACCATTACAATGGCTACCGGACCTGGTGGTCAGCTTAAGTTTGAGGCCTCCGGTCCCCAGGACAAGGCCCAGCAAGCTTTGCGTGACCTGGTTTCACAAATCGGTCGCAAGGTAAATGCCGGCACCACCACTCTCGTGTGCTTCTTCATTAGCTAACAAATTCACACAGGAAACTGTCACTGTCTCGATCCCGCAGTCTACTCGGGCTCACATCATTGGCAAGCAGGGCACCACGATCAAATCCATACAGGAGAAATCTGGCGCAAGAATACAAATGCCTAAGGTCAACGACGCTACAGCCAACACAGACGAGGACGACGATGCCATGATTGATGTCGTAATTGAAGGCAACACTCATACTGCTGCTTTGGCTCGTCAGCTAATCGAGAAGATTGTCGGAGAACGTTCGGCTAATGCCAACACAAAGCTGAAGGCTATCCCAGCAGAATTTTACCCATTCATTGCCGGCCCAAATAACAGCCTGACGCATGGGCTCGAGGCCGAGCATGGTGTCCAGATCCGGGTGCCACCGCATCTACCATGGGCTTCTCAGGTACCCCAAATGCCGGTATCTGGGCAGAGACCTACGTTTACTCCTGCTCCCAATGACAACTATATCCAACTGGCGGGTGAGCGTGCCGCAGTTCAAGCTGCAAGAGCTGCAATCGAGCGCCGA
This sequence comes from Xylaria longipes, assembly GCA_025201785.1. Classification (NCBI taxonomy): domain Eukaryota; kingdom Fungi; phylum Ascomycota; class Sordariomycetes; order Xylariales; family Xylariaceae; genus Xylaria; species Xylaria longipes. Next base: position 604,814 of record MU619690.1, read on the forward strand.
GTGCAAGAATTACAGAATCAACTGCACATGGACCAGGTGGATATTCGCCAAGGCGCACACCAGTTCATCATCGGAGAACGCGGTATTCCATCGGACGAGTTCTTTGCTGATACCAATTGTGTTGTAATCCTCCCCAGCGAACCCGGTGTCGACACTGTAACGGTTGTTGGCCTGGCCGATGACGTTTCGAATGGCCTAGACAAGGCTATGGAATTGGCTACACAGGTGCACACCTCTGTTTTCAATGTTGCGAAACATCATAGCCATGCTCCAGGCGGCGAATCCGTTTACACTCGGGATCTTGCCCGTTACCTCCGTCAGAGAAAGGAGATAGAACGGCTTGAAAAGCTGTACAAGATCAATATAAACACGCCATATACCAGTGGCATAACCAGTCCTTGGGAATTATACGCCCGCGAGGGAAAGAATGCTCTCAAAGCACAGAAGGAGATGAGCTCTATCGTCAATGGCCATCCGCCCTCGCGCATAGCATCGATCCCAGTTGATCCCTTTTTCCACTCTTATCTACGCAGTGACATTAGGCCTAAAGTGCAGGGTTCATTTGGTGTTCATATGGTTGTCCCAGATACCTCGGACGCCGAACTGCCTGTCCTCCTAGTATACGAGGGACCTGAAGTTGGAGGAGAAGGGTACGAGGTTCCACAACAAACCCCGACTGCTTCGGAACTTCGCACCTTTCAGCAAGGACTTCTAGAAGCCAAAAACCACATCCTTGATCTGATTAACAAGCAGGAGAAGATCGAGACAGCTACTCTTGAAGTCCCAGCCAAGTATGTGCGCGATATTGTAAAACTACTCGAACAATGCTAATTCCAGTTTAGGTTTCAAGAAAAACTACGCAAATTCATCAAGAGGGAGCAGGATGCGACAACCCGTGCTGCCGGTGACATTCCAGTCCGTGTTAGTGTTAAGGGCACGACCGTGACTATGCGAGGCCCTACTTCAAGTGTGAAATCACTTGCTGATAAGTCCGCTGCTTTCGTAGAGCAGGAGAAAGAGGATGAAAAAGAACGTGGATTCACTCTAAAGTTTGAGTTCCCGCAAAAGTTTGCGAACCATCTGATCGGCAAGGCTGGTAGCCATATCAACGAGCTACGTGAGAAGTTCGATGTCGATATTCAGGTTCAAAATGGGGAAGTAGAACTCAAGGGGCCCAAAGCGAAGGCCGAAAGAGCAAGAGCCCATATTACTTCACTTGGTCGGCAGTGGGCCGACGAGACCACCCACAGTCTCAAAATCGAACCCAAGTTCCACAGGGAGCTTATTGGCGCGCAGGGTAGCCAAATTCTGCGGTTGCAGAATCGCTATAGTGTTCACATCAACTTTCCCAAGACATCTAAACCTGGGAAAGATGACGAATCTGTAGCAGATGCCGCCAGCGAAGTTAGTAAGCCACGACGACAACAGGCCCCTGACGAGGTCACGGTCAGAGGACCTAAGAAGGGCGCAGATGCGGCTCGTGACGAGATATTCTCCTTATATCAGTACCTCCAGGAACATGCCTTCGCTGAGACTGTAGCTGTGCAACAAAAGCAACTACCGTCCTTGATTGGCTCTGGTGGTGCTGCTATGGATGAACTTCGCCAAACAACTGGGGCAAAGATCGACATCCCCAATGACAGAAACGAGGCTGCTGATGCTGTGGTCGAGATTACGATTAGGGGCAGTAAGCAACAAGTTACCGCAGCCAAGAAAATTCTCGAGGAGAAGAAAGCTATCTTCGATGACACCATCTCTAAGATTCTAGAAGTGGACCGGAAGTGGCATAAGAACCTGATTGGGCCTGGAGGTATGATAGCGGTCCCATCTAAAGAATTACGGGTAACATTCTAATATGGTGATAGGTTCTACTCTACGCGACATTGTCATCAAAGCTGGTGGCCCAGAGGATCGGCGCTTGCAGGCCCGTATCGTCCAATTCCCCAAACAGGATGCGGATGGTAACGGAATCCGGATCGAAGGGCGACGCGATATTGTCGACAAGATCGTTGCGAGCATAGAAGCATTCGTTTCACAGCGAGAAAGCCAGGTTACGGAGAGCCTGGACGTGCCAGTTGAGAAGCACAGAACTCTCATCGGCCGTGGTGGCGAGGCCAAACGGCAGCTTGAGTCACAATTTAATGTATCCATTGACATTCCTCGACAAGGAAGTGGCTTAACCGTAGTGAAACTCGGTGGCCTGCCTGCGGACGTCGAGAAAGCTAAGAACCACATCTCATCTTTAGCCAAGGAAACACAGGGAGAAACAATACAAATCCCTCGGAAGTATCACAACGCCATATCAGAGAACGGTCAGTTCTTCCGACGGCTACGTAACGATCACAAGGTCACGGTCGATCATGCCGGCCAGAATCCCCCAGCTAAATCGAAGGCCCCGAACACCCGAGGGAACACAGGCGCTCTTCCTCTAATTACCGATGACGCGGAAGCAAACGCTGACGTCCATTCCTGGGTCATTGTCGATGGGACTTCTTCCGAAGAGGGCGACATCCCTTGGGTTTTAAAGGGGAACCAGGACAATATTGAAAAGGCAAAGAAAGCTATCACCGCAGCTCTTGAACAGGCGCAGAAGAACAACAGCACAGGCTACCTTGTCCTGCCTGACCCGTCAACCTACCGTCTCGTGATTGGTACTGGTGGTTCTAAGGTCAACGCAATTCGAAAGCAGAGTGGCTGCAAAATTAATGTTCCACGGGATCAAGCGAGAGACGAAGCTATCGAGATTCTAGGCTCTAGAGAAGGCTGTGAGAAGGCTAAGGATCTCATCCTAGCTGCTGTTCGGGAAGGTCAGGCCGGACGGAGGGACTAGGACTCCTTCAGGTCACGGGACGGCAGTAAGACGATATCCTCGTACTCTATGGAGTGGTAATCTGTATCAACATGTCTGATGGAGGGTCTTAAAAGTCATAAGGGGGGGTGGGTGGTATGGAGTTGAAGAGAAAGAATGACACCGCTCGGCTCTAAAATAGAAAACGGAAAAAAGTATCAAGTTCATCTGTAGAAAACATTTAAAAAAAACACCTGACCAGTTAACGCACGCGGGTATTTAGAAAATACGAATTACTATCTTCAACAAGTAGCACAATGCCGCGAGGTGCGTAGTCGTGACTGATTGGAAGAGATGGCTAGAAGCAGTTGATAATGTTTTCTTATTATTAGCGGGTGAGGCTCGCTGCTCCTTCAAGAGTCTATTCAAAGACGTCTCGCCTAGGATAGCCCTCGCAAGAGGCAACCGCACAGGGCGTGAATGCAGTATCTAGACTAGCCGGCTGCGTGTGATAGTACAGAAAGAGGTACAGACAGGTGCAGCAGCTATGAAGAGAAGAAGAAAACTACAACTAGAAAAAGCGTTGGTTGATCTCTGGCAAGGCAGGCAGGCAAACGAATTTCCTTCCACGCAATACCACCAACCAACTCAATTCAATCCTCATACATCCCTGAACTCGCGTTTCGACCCGACCCGACCCGGCCCTTTTTGCTCCTTTATTTTGGGTTCGCCTTCCCGTTTCCCCGTTCGAACGCCTGGGTATTCCTACAAAATAGATTTCTGATGCTTGGAACGAGTCATGAGATTAAACCCCTGCTCTTCTTTTCCCTGCAGCCTCTTGATTAGATATGTTTCTCGAATCGAGTCCAGAGATCGTTGGTAACTCAGTAACTGCTCCGTGAGAGTAACCGAATTGCACATCAAGACATGTACGGAAACACTTCATCTTCAGTTCCCTAATCTTCAGTTTGAACAAGGTGCAAGAGTGATGTGATGTAGCCGGCCTGTTGCGCATCGAAAGTTAGCAAAACTCTATGCGCGTTGGAGTCAACAGAGGGGAATAACCTACCAAAGCCTTATTTTCCGTCATGACCTCGAAAAGCCGGGCCATGACGGGGCGGAACAACTTCTCGTTCCACCCACCGCTCTCACCGCCCGTCTCGTTTTTCTTGAGCAGCTCCTCCTCCGACTCAGTCTTGACGACATTACGTGCGATGTTCCGCAACACAAGCACGGCACTCAGCGGAATACCCGCAGCCTGCTCGACATTAGGTTTTCGCTCGTCGGACGTAACGACCGTCTTCTCCCACGTGAGGGACATCGTTTTGGCTGGTGTGATGTACGACTTCCGCTGTCGCTTGGCTGCCGGCTCCGCGCCGTCCTGTTGTGGCCCCTTCGGCGCCGAGGGTACATGTGTCGTTACGTGGCGGGCGAATTCCGCAAGCATTATCGTCTTAGGTTTGGGGTATTTGACGCAGTCAGCCCAGTCGCAGGACCTGGTAATTGCCTTATTCTCGAATTTACCATCCTCGCTGACCGAGACGCCAATGTGCGTTGTCAAAACATGGTGCCACATCTGTTCGCCGCTCAGAAAGAATTGATTACATCGCTTTGGCACAGCGCCCTTAACCATCTGCCACTGGCATCGAATGTACTCCTCCCTGGTTTCGTAGTGGCATGGCGCCGTCCGAGCACGAATACCCTCGATGATGAAGCGCTGTACCTCACCTGGGCCACGGATGATCTGCGCGCGAGCATTGGCGAATACGTGACTAACGTTCCTGATGAAATCGGCCGCACTCAAATTGCTTCGCACACCTGCCAACGCCCCGAAAGATCCCTGGTAGGCCTGCCATATGGCAATTTGCGTGATATGCGATTCTGCATCTTCTTCAAACAATGTCTTCAGCCATTGAAAACACCTCGTAGGTTCATCTGTGCTCCTCAGCTTTTCGTGTAGGTCGAATGGCAAGGGAGGAACCTCTTCAGTGCATAATTCTTTCTTTTCCGGCTCAAGAACCTTTTCTTCCTTTACCCGCTTGGCTCCATGTGCCAACAGTCTGACGAGATGTGGCACAGCGTTCTCCATGTTGACTGCGTCGAGTAAACTTTCAACATTGGCAACTACTGCGGTGTATTGATAAAGGAAATCCAAACAAGCATCCATCAATTCTTCATCGTTAAGTAGCAACCAGTTGATGATATTCTGCAGAACCACAGCCGGGACATTTTGAAGTTTGTTAGTAGCATCTAGATTCATTGATATGCGGCTAATGGCACGCAAAGCTGTTAGAATCGTCCCGCGGTCAGCAGAATCTAGTTGTGCTAGTAACGTCCGGTAAAGCGGATCGCTCGAATCCAGGGAGAGCCAGGGTGTAACTTGCTCCGCGATGTCGAGAGCAAAATGCTTAATTTCAACAAGCATCTCCAGATCCGGCAAATGTAAGATAATACAGAGGACGTCTTTCAGAGGACAAACATCCGACATGTATATAGCATTCTCTTGGAGCATAACCATATTCCTCATAGTAAGAATAGCCTCGGTAATGCGAAGTAGGCGATCCGAAAAATCGGCAGGCTGCAAATGATCCAGAACGGGTTTTGGTGTAAGATTTCGGATTCGTTCCAAGATGTCTGATGTTCCATCTAGCCCGTCTAGAAGACCGGGGTTCGAACTATCTTGGTCTCCAGAGTAGGATATTTGCCAATCGACGTCATAGAAAAGACTACCAACTTCGAGAGCCTTTTCTATGAGGCCCTCAGCTAAGCCTAGGAAAGAATCGAACTTGTATTTATCACCCCTCTCATACGAAATCTTGACTAGGTGATTAAGTGCAAAGGCTTGTTCAGCAGGAATGCCGGATCGGAGAGCCTGAAGACATCGAGTGTAGATATTAGGGCCTTCGTATCCAGCTATTTCGGTCAGTGACTTGCGATAATACCAAGAATAAATGGAGACTTACCAGGAGGTAGAACTGGCCGTGCTAGAGCTTGTACGTTCCCGAACCCAGCTGTTTGGGATTTTAATAGTCGTTGCCGTTTTGCAAACTCTACTGGGTTATTGCCCGGCGTGTTGACGGGACGGAGAGGAACCGAAAACGGAGGGCGTGGTTCGAATGGATCGCCTAGGCGGGAGGCCATTTCAGAGTTTGACGGGGTGAAAGAGCTCGATGCACCGCGTAATGCAGCTTGCTGGGCCTGAATGACATGTAGCGGATTATTAGGGTTATGTTGCTGAGGAAGGTGGTGGTGGCTCTGTTGCGCCTGGTTCCCATGATAGTTGTTTTGTATTGTGTTAGAATTTGGCGTATTGTGATGCGTAGAGACGTTCCGGGTCTGTCTGCTCGGTCCGGTGTCCGGCTGGAACGGGACTCGCTGTGGAGGTGCTTCACGAAGACGGCCCGAGGCCCTATTTGAGGACGTAGGAGTGCTCTCAGCCGGACGCTCGTCTCTCGTGGGTGTTTCTTCGCCTGGCCGTCTAGCGGAGAGCTTGAAGTTCTCCATGGTGCGAGTGAGAACCGGGCCGTGTTTGCTAGCGCACGACTGCTGCTCGAGAATCTCCTTCGGAGGCGGCTCGCGGCCATAGCAATCTTGGATCCAATACGCGGCAAGATACCGGTAGAAGTCTTGTTTCAGCTGAAATGACAGCTGGCCCATGCCCTTATTGTCGGCGTAGTACATGCCCAGCTCGCCAGCCAGTTGTCCCCACGCTTTCTGAACTTTGTTGAGCTCGTCGTAGCCTCCCTTGTCGATCACAGCTTTATACAGTTTATACAGGTCGACGTTGACATGTCCATGCATGGTAGGGAGCCTAGGCTCGGGCTCGAAGGAAGTGCCGCGCTTCTCGTGGAAGGCCGTTAGTTTCTGGATGAAATCATTGTATTCCGGGCTTCGGTCAATTTCATGGACGTTGACCTCCTTGCCTCCTGGCCCACGCGCCGGTGCCATATTAGTTCTGGGGTTTCGCAATGGCAGGCGGGAGCTGGAGCGTCGTTGGAGGTGAGCGTCGGGCCGCGGGATGCACAGCGAGAGCCAATGCAGAGGCAGAGGCCGTTCAGCACCTGGAGCGGCTGCGAAGTAGAGCTCCCGGGTCTAGAGAAGCTGGTGTGGAGGTAAACGTGCTGCGCGGGCGCAAAGGGCGGATGGAATGGCGACGGTGCAAGGCGCTGCCGAGCTTGGAGTTGGTTGCGCGGGTAGAATGGATTGCGGACGTGCGCCACAGCCACAGGCGGAAAAGGTAATGCGATGGACGGGCAGTGTGTTGTTGCAGGCTAGAAATAGAACACGGCCCGAGGGAAATATGCACTTGGGGCCGGGTTGTGCTCGCTGTCGCAAGGACGGGCGTGTGGTGAGTGCAGGGCGGGATGAGGCGACGCGATGCGATGCTTGTCGCATAATAGGTGCACGCTATGTACTAGGCTAGACTCGTACAATGATGGCCTGCTACGAGTCGCGAAAATCAGCCCGGAGTCGTGTTGGTTGCGAAGGGAAGGGATTGGTCTGGGCAGAGGCACGTGCGCACACGTCCCCGGGATGCACAGCTGAACCTGGTAGATGCATCTTCCAAATTTAGGTCCACGGGTGAGTGTCTGGCTTGGTTAAACCGAGTTATTGATTTATCAGTGCGGCCCCACTGCAGTTGGCTAAGCTGGTGATTTAGATATTTGAAGAGTTGTGTAAGAGACAAACAATGAAGGAAAGAGCCTTCATTCAAATAGGTATGTAAAGTAGGTGCCATACTTTAGGTAGGTACCTAAGTAGGTACCTACCTGCTACACGTGTGTGTCCAATGCCGGTAGCACTCCGAATCTCCAGCCATAACCCCCTTGGACTTCTTCTCGTCTCATTGCTCCTAGTCTACACTACTGTCTATGTCCACCTAGGTAGCATCTTGTGAACACCACGTCCTTCTCTATGTCAGGTAGAGCGTTTAAACGATATTATATTCTCTCCCTCAAGTGTTGTTACCTAAGAGTCAACCGCCTCAAATACCCCAGCCATATATATGTACCTACATTATATGTACCTACATTACAGCCAACTTCGCAATGCAATCGAGGCCTGTGTCAAGGAACCAGGCGCACTCGCAGCCCATACTTCCTTCCCATCAGAGCCGGTATTTCCATAATGGTATTGTGAATCACCCAGCATTTCCACCTCGCTGGTCTCGCTCGCCAGTAGCCATAGCATCACCCAGGGGGTATATGCCACTTCAAGCTCAACCGCAACCGCATCCACATCAATTCTTCACCCAAGGGCCGGCTGCAATGGGGTACATCCCTCAACAAGCCCCGAGATACCCGAGACGTCCCAGTTCACGAGAGCCCATTGTCCCATTGCGAACGCAATTCCATGGCAGTGATAGGCCCACGACGAGCTCGCAGGCACAACTTAAGACCTTAACCACGAAGTCGTCCTCACTCAACGTGGCGGCAAACGCCGCGCAACTATCTAGTCAACACTATATCAACGAATCGACTTCATCACACAAGACGGCTTACCAGGAGAAATCTTTGGGGTCTCAATCGCAGCCCTTAAATAAGCCAGCGAATAGCAAAAAGAAAGGGCTCAATAAGCGCCCTAATGATGCTTGCGCCACCAATCATGAAACTTTCGAACCAACTCCCAAAATTAGGTTAGTTAACTGGCACACTCATCATTCAAAAGGCTCTTCACAACGAGCGCACAACACGTCCACCTCCACATTCGCACAGGTGAATAAACACGCATCCCAGGAGTACCAGCCCAGTCAAATCTTACCGGAAACTTTGGAAAGTGATATTATCACTGGTGCTGTGGGTGAGGATTTGACACACGCAGAACCCTCACGAGCAAAAGAACTGTCCCAGCCACGCCCTATCAAAGCTGACCAGGAAACCGAGGCTAAAACAACCTCTAATACGTCCGTTCCAATTGTAGAACATTTACATCGCACCCTTGACCCGCCCCCTTATAGTCATCAAGATCAAAGCTCTGCATCTGAGATTCTGCTACTAACTCAAAACTCCCCTATACGCGACGAACCTATAAATACCGATACTCTAACATTCGGGTTGACTAAAAGGTCAGCATCCCAAGCTACAACCGTGTATACAACGAGCACACAGCTGTCATTCACTGCCGAAGACGAAGATGTTCCGGAAGAAAAGGAGTCAATCAATCCAATGTCGATGATCAATGAGACGATGATACTCGAGCGGGATCTAAGTGACATTGTCAATACCCGTCTTCTGGAAGGGGAGCCATATTCGCTAGACGCACTCTATGGTGAGATCTTGATCAAAATGGCTGTGAAAGACGATGAGCTTTTTGAAGCAGTAAGCAGAATGTTGAAATCGTGAAAACAAGATCATAGTACGAGATGAGAGATATACCGGGCATATGGCACTGTAATTATGTATCACCTCACGAGTTAATCGTCTTTAGCCTCGTTGCACATTTCGTTCTCATGTACACCACACAATAAAGTAGATGTCTAAGTTATATTTGCTAGGGCAGGGAAGTCTAATGAACAACCAATAATTATTTCAGACAGAGATTTATTCTTCGCCTACGAAAGAACCGCACACTTTTCCCATTCTTCCGACCAAACTGAAAAGAATATAGACACATGCATTCTTTTCCCCACATACCTCACCCGGCGCGGAACGCCAGAAACCAGACGTCTAGACGCATACCGGACCTAATCACTAAACGCCATAAGAAAAACATAAGACCTCGTAGCATCTTCATAACGCCTGGCCACATGCCGCATACCGCATACTATCTTTCCCGTTCCCATTTCATCTGCACTATATGAAATCCTCCTCCTCCGTCTCATCAGTATCCACGGCCTCCGCGTCCCGACGGGCCGCCGACTCGCCGCCGGAGACGCCGAGCGCAAGGAGGTCGTTGACGAGTTCTTCGCTGCGGCTCTTGTTCTCCTCGAGCCTGCGGGCCAGCGCGGCGGCCTGGCTGCGACTGGCGGCCAGGTTGGCTTCGAAGTTGAACGTCTCGACCCGGCCGGGGTTGCTGTTCTCGGGGGTGGAGGCGTTGGCGTTGGCGTTGGCGGCGGGCGCGCTGGCGCTGCGGACCTGGATCTTGACCTCGCCCGGGACGCCGTCGATGCGGACGGGCTGCGGCTGGCCGCCGCCGGCCGCAGGGCGGTTCTGGTTCGTGCTGATTAGGTTCTGCAAAAAGGCCGCGGCGTCCGGAGACCCGTCCATGAGCCACTTTAGACACAGCTGGGTGCGCTCCCTGCAAAAACGGTTGTTATCGTCATACAGGCAACAGTTGAGCAGGGCCACTATGCCATTGTGCTTGACAATTTGTAGTTGGACGGTCGGATTGCCGGGGGAGCTCTGGCCTGGCGGCGGTTGCAATAGTGCGGCTAGGATGGAGAGGACTTGGCCTTTGATCCCTGCCCAGGGAAACTCATGAGGGGGTTCGGATAGCGGTGGGGGTGGAGGCGGAGGCGGAGGCGGAGGATTACTGGATGATGATGGCTGTGGCACAGGGATCGAGGTTGAAGTTGTCGCTGTGGCATCGTTGCGTCGATTGACGGGTAGCGGTGCTCTTTCAACGGCGAGGTCGAGGCCCTCGAGTAACTTAAGGAGATCGTATACGGCATCATAATCGATAAGGTGTTGGCGTAAAGGGTATATGTCGGCGATGGTGTAGAGGAAATCGAGGAACTGTACAAGGCCATCCTTTGCACGCTCGAGATCCCAATTATCCACAGGGAAGTCGGCGGGATCTATTGTCTCGGCTCGGACTTCACCTTGGATCCGCATCAAGGCGATACACTCCGGCGCAATACGGTTGCGGAAAATGGTGTAGAAATAATGTAGCATACGACTCAACCGGAAATCGGGATTCGCAAGACGGCTCTCTTGATCTCCATCGGGATCTGGGTCTGGGTTGTAGTTCTTGGAAGGAAGGAATGCGGTACGCGCCAAGTAGGTAATTAGACGCAACAGAACAGTCTGGGCAGGTGACATGATGTCCTTAGGACTTCGGACCGCCTCCCAAGCATGATGTATGAGACAACTTTCATGAAGTGCTTGTACAATCTGACTGCTGATCTGGAAAATAAGCGACTGCTCGTCCTTCTCCCACACAGCAATGAACACGAGCATCTCTCTCAGAAGGTTCCTGCCGCACTCTGTGGCAAGCATTATGCGACAACGGGCCTGTTGCAGGCTTTCGCCGTGTCGTGTCGGCCCCGACCCAGCAGAGTCGAGGATGCAAGATTTTATGATCATATGTAGGGCCTCGATCTGTTTTGGGTCAAGAATGTTGGGTACCTCAGTAAGGAGACCCGTCATCGGTCCTTCCCCATAAGAATCGTCGTCGTCAGCCTCTTCCTCATATTCGTCGTACTCGGGAGCATAATGAGGCGCGTCTTGCGGTGGTTGAGTAGGCCACTCTTGGACGGTAGCGTCGTCCGCATGATGCTCGACGCCATCACCCGTTTCATCAGGTGACTCTGGTGGTGCATATCTCGACATGAGAGTCTCCTCGCATTGTCTAATTCTTTCGTTGAGGAAAGCAGTCGGGAACTGCGGGTTGTCCATGTTCGTCGTGTTGGGAAGACGAGCCTGAGCCCACCATGCATCAAGTTCGTGGGATACACGACCATAGCGCCAATCTTGTGAGAACTTGTCTGCGTCAGGATTCCAAGTCGACGGTGTGTCATCAGTGGCATCAGGATTTGAGTAGACAAAGGCGAGGTTGTTTTGGTGTGGAAACCACTGATCGGATTTGTCAGGACCTCTTTCATCAAAATATTCCTGGCAAATGGCCGCCGCAGGTCTGCACATGACTGTGTTTCTCTTAATCCAGTTGCGCACCTCTTCCTGGAGATACAAACACCGCGGCGATGGGGTAGATCCGACTATGTCATACCGATCATCTTGTTCAGGGTTTAGATCCACATCGGGGGACTCGATGAAGACTCTGTACCAAAAGGTCATCTTATTTCTATCGTTCTTGGCGATCCAATTATGTGCTTGCTGCAAAGATGTTACTAGAACTTTCTTGTCTGCAAACTGTTAGTTACCATGTTAGAGGAGAGCAACACAAGACACTTACACAGTTCAGTGATTTCGTTAAGCTTTGCCCGCGAAGCTTCGTCTTCTGGCATCTCGCCGTCAATACCCTTACTGAGGACATTCACGCATAAGCAGATAGCCTCGATGACCTCGTGATCAAAGTTGATGGTTGCCGATAGGTTTTGCGGTATCTCAGGGTTGGTTGTAACCAGTAAGTTGCGAGCGATGTGCATCAGCTTATTAAGCATCTGCAATGCTTCCTTAAGCAGCGCATAGTTCTTGATAATGAGAGCAGTGACCTCGGGAGTGGTGATGTCGATGAACCTAGTGGCGACGAACGGTTCCGATCGTACACCAAGTGATTTCTCATTAAGATCGCATATCGCGGCAGATATAGCCCTTCGCAGCCATATCCAGATGCGAAGGTTTTTGGATAGAATTTCTCTGTGTCGCCATTGATGTGAGCAGGGCTGCCAAAGTACTCATGTTTGAGATAAGTGTGCTACCCTTACCTGACATCTTTATATGTATGTGTCTTCTCCAGCGTCTTTGATACTATGCTCATGACTTTAGTAATCGACAGAGGACCCATGACAGGAGACTGCTGGTAATGACCCTCGAGGCAGATGAGGGCCGCAGCAAACCCTCGCTCCTCGATGGAGTCATGCTTCCACATATGAGGCGGATCAGTATCTAGCCTTGCAGGAGTCGCCATGGTGAGAACGGAGCAGACCAAAAGCCACGAGCCGAAAGGTCGGAGGGGTTCGAACCAGAAGGTCCTATCTAGAAGGAAATCGTACTGCCCTGAGGCGAGGCAGCTGGTGTAAAGCGGGATGCCCTAGCCCCACCAAAGGCCTTGAGCAAGGGAATCTTCGGTATGGCGGGGCTCGGTGAGGCCGGCTGGGCCACAGTCACAGAACAAGAAGAATACCGGTACTGGTAGTCCCAAACTAGCGCTGATAGATACAGTTGCGAAAGAATCCGCAATATTCAACCGCAAGCAAAGTAACAGTAGGGAATTAGTACTTGGAATTTAAATACCAAAAATGAGGCGAGTAGGTAGTGGCGGGACCCAATTAAGATACTCTCAGAAACCTCCATTGAACTGGGCACATCCGCCAATACGGATTAATGAATATAAAGCTCGTCTGGACGATTCTATGCATATAACCCACGCTAGACTTTAGCAAGGCTATAGGTACTCCATCAGCACATCATAGCAGCTTTGTTGTATTTAGACTCTCATTTTCAATAATTTATTTGCACTAACTACCTTGTTGAATTCCGATAAATACTGAGACATAAGACAGGGAAGAGACAATTTCCCAAAGCCTATTCTGAACCCCAAACCTTGCCTCATTTCTACGCCGGACTTGGTTTCTTACGACACAATCTACTATTCTGCGACGGCAAGTTCCCAAACACAAAGTCCGACATCTCGAAGTCCTCAGAGCCGACGGCGTTCTGTGCATAGAATACATCCCAAGGATCCAGCTTCTTCTTCAGCTGATATAATCGTTCGTACTTGTCTCCCCAAAAGGATTGTTGAAAGTCCGGCTCGATATAGTCAGACTCCGACAGGTAGGCGCCAGATCCCGGACTGACAGACCGCCAGAGCGGACCCCAGTCAAACGTGAGAACGTTGCTCCAGATCTCGATCAACTCTGTGTACATGCTGTAGCACAATAAAGTCAGCATGTTTCTTGAGACCTGGCTTGGTTCCATCTAAGGTTATTGGGTTGCGCTATAAATGACAACCCAGTCGGTAGAAGGGAAGTGAATAAATAAGGAGAAATAGTGCGGTAGGCATACTCTTGAGTCCACGTCGCAGCATCAATGGCATGTAAGACCGTCTTCCGCCACGCGGGATTGACAGCGCTGTCGGGGTAACCGCCTTTGGGGTTTGGAGCAATATTGAAAGCAATCACATAGCCACCGCTGTCAACAACATAACGAATCGCCTCGAATGTATCAGAGAGTTTATTCCGATCTTCCCAGTTCTCCTTTGGGAACAACCGACTACCCGCGCGTTGTAGGTTCGACCCCCACGCCTCAAGGGGGAAGCTTTCATCCCATGCTTCATAGAAATCGTCGTATTCCTTATATACCGGCTTCAGGTCGACACCAATGATACGGGTAGCGTTCCAGAACGGCGCAGTGATTTCCTCGAACTGGGCTTTGGTTAGGTTTGGTGCGAACCATGGCTGCATAGTCCACACATAATTCCCAGTCAAGGCATTAAGGCTGAAATACGAGTACATTCCAGCGTCAGTATATTTGATGAAATCTTCAAAATACTGTCCGAAATCTGGGGTTAGTAACTACAGTGAAAACTGGGGGGTCTTGAGGGGTTTTAGTACTGTGCAGGAACAACAAGCTTAGAACCTGCTAAGCAGGGAAATAAAAGACTCTGGATCACATACCGCTCGCACAGTTTGCCAAAACTGGTCAACAAGTACTTCTCTCCCAGTGGACAGAGTGAAAGTCAACGTAGTAACCGGTATCTTGGGGTATGCCTTGATAACCATAGACGTTACGACACCAAATGTCGAGCCTCCACCTCCGCGCAGAGCCCAGAACAGGTCCGGATTAGAGGTCTCGCTAGCAGTTAGGAATTTGCCATCTGCAGTGACAACTTCAATAGAGAGGACCTGGCAACGTTAGTCACGAAGCAAATGTTACGGGCTCTTAAAACGAACTTGATCAGAAGCCATGCCATATATACTTGACAAGGGCGAATGCCCACCGCCGAGGATATAACCTCCAGTAATTCCAACCGTCTGCGCGTGGAATGGTCAACCATCTGCCTCGTAAAATAGTGGCTAGTAAAAGCTTACCTTCCCCTCACCCCCGACGATAGTGACATTAGCTTCACGAGCAGCCTTGTACGCTTCGAAGACTTGAACACCTGCACCCATCTTAAAAGCCGGACCTTTGTATGACCCCTCTTCGTAATCTTCGTAGAATCGAACATCTTTGAGGTTGTGAGTCCATAGCGATAATGATCCTGCACCAGTTGACTTCGCCCCAAAGTCGTGGCCAGTATTCTTGATGACAAGCCGGATATTCAAGTTTCTAGCCAGATTTATGGCCAATTGGATCTGAGCAACGGTGCTGACATTGGCGGACAATGTCGGATATGACCCGAGAGTGCAGTGCGTCGCCCAAGGGTTGACTACGTCGGGCACGCAAGTTGTGCCCTGGAACAGGATCGCATTTATTGATGTCGGATCATCGGTGCTGTTATTGGTGTTAGCATGCGCGCTCTCATCGGCTGATGGAGCTACGAGTTTACTGGATATAAGAGTCGTTGAACCAATTTCTTGTAATTTCAGCACACTTTGCAGTATCTTGATTCTTGTAGTCTGCAAAACACGGCGAAGCAAAAGGCGTGGTACGTATGAGAGAGCCGCCTAGCAAGAGATCGAACACGGCAGTCGTGATAGTCCCAGGAAATTTGACAGAATCGCCGGGGAAGTTCTTGCAATCTTCAGATGGTCTGATTGTAGCGTTCAGGTCTGGAAAGGCGAAAAGGCCCGAGTTGGTCAGGCTCATATTAGTGAGATTTGCCAATACATCGAGGGTGAGTTGTCGGGTCTCTCCGGGGAAGAGATCCGCCGTTGCGTTCGAGGACGAGGCATTGAAGACGGCGAAAGCAGGCGCAACGGTAGAGGCATCGGCGGCTTCACATCACCACGAGGTGCTAGGTCAGCTTCTAGAAGTTACATGGTTTTATGACGTTGGTCTGGCACAGAAGTCATGGAACGACTAACGGAGAATATGATTGTTCACAACAATTGTCTGGGCCCATCCCTTTGTTAATAGTGCTAGCTCAAGGCTGAGTCTTACCAGAGTCCAGGACACCATGGCGAGTTAAACGGATCGAACGGCACTCGATCGGGATTCACAATTCCAGAAATGACCAAGACCCAAGAAACCATTGACAGGGCGTCTAATATTAAAAGAACCAACTCGCGTATGCAAATCCAACATTCCTGTGACGAGCGGTTCCACTCGACGTTCCCCAGAGACTTCTCCGGAACTTGGGTTACATGCTCAAGCACGGAGACGCAGCACATGGCTCCAAACGGCGAGGTTGGAGATTGCCTGGCGCATTACGTCGGTGAGGATGCCAAGATATCCATATCACGACGTTATTACCTAGTGGACATGATTAGCCGGTATGGAAGGCACACAATGTGCCGGCATGTCGATGGCGATCATCTCGTGGCTCCAGCTGGACAAGCCTCATATTGCCAATATAACATGCTTTTATCCTGCAATCTGGCTGCAAGATCTGAATGGGTGTTGAGCGGGCTAGTCCTAGTAACACGGTCGTGTGGGCTCATTGTAGCATAAGATGAGCATGGTCGTCATATCTTTGGAAGTCTGGCTACTGGGCACAGAGAATAGTCAAGGAAATTAATAATAGAATTCAGTAGGTAGGACACATCAAGTTCTGTCATTACCTGCTGCTGCATTATATGTTGTTTCTGAGTAGGTACCATCGAGGATGTTACAAGGGGCGCCACTTGGTGCTGGTGTCAGCAGCTGCCAAGTCCGTAGGGACCTGTGAGCTGAGAACGTGCTCCCGAGGAAGGTGTTTGCTGTTGAATAATGGAGGGGCAGGAGAGGGGCCAAAGTAACTAGAGATATCGCAATGGAGGGGCGCATCAACGTGCTGGCGGGCGCCTGCTGGTATTTTTTTCGGGGTTAGAACTGCTACTGTCCTGTGTCGGTGCTACTTAGGTGGATTGAATAGGATACTTCGAATAGGTAGTCCGAGATCTCAAGTTCGTTGTTCATATTCGAGCAATAAAGAAGAGAGATTATACAAGTCATTTCGAAACATCGGCCATGGCAGATCTTCCTCAAACCTTTGACCGTGCGTGTCCGCAAATCGCGTCCCTCCCTCCCCCTCCCCCTATCCCTACCAAGCTCCCGGACCTCTATTTTCCTATGATGGTTTCACTATGACACACCGACTGACGCCCGTCGCGCACCTCCAGGACCCGTCAAGGTCGCCGTCATCGGCGGCACCGGCCTCTACAAGATCGACGGCTATGTGCCCATCGCGCGCGTCAACCCGCTGACGCCGTGGGGCTACCCCTCGGCGCCCATCATGATCCTCGAGCACGGCGGCACGCCGATCGCGTTCCTGGCGCGCCACGGCGAGCACCACCAGATCGCGCCGCACGAGATCCCCGCGCGCGCCAACATCGCCGCCCTGCGGTCCATCGGCGTGCGCTCCGTCGTCAGCTTCTCCGCCGTCGGCTCCCTGCAGGAGGAGGTGAGGCCCATGGACTTCGTCGTCCCCGACCAGGTCATCGACCGCACCAAGGGCAACCGGCCCTTCACCTTCTTCGAGGACGGGCTCGTCGGCCACGTCCCCTTCGCCGACCCCTACGACGACAGGATCGCCCAGGTCGTCCGCAACTGCGCCCAGCACATGCAGGGCGACGGCGTGGTCCTGCACCCCAAGGGAACTGCCATTTGCATCGGTAGGCTGGACAGACACGTCCATACATGTATACTCACGTGTCGAATATTGTTTATAAACTAACGCTCGTTTTCTCCCTCCAGAGGGACCTCAATTCTCCACCCGCGCCGAATCACACATGTACCGCTCGTGGGGCGGGTCCGTGATCAGCATGTCGCTGCTGCCCGAGGCCAAGCTGGCGCGCGAGGCCGAGCTCGCCTTCCAGGTGATCTGCATGGCGACCGACTACGACTGCTGGCGCGAGGGCGAGGGCGACGTCGACGTGGCCATGGTGATGGCGCGCATGGGCGGCAACGCCGAGAACGCCCGCCGGCTCGTCGGCGCCGTGCTAGACGAGCTGGCCAAGCCGGAGCACGCCGACCTCGTCGACGCCAAGCACCTCGAGGGCGCCTCCGTCGGCGCCGTCGCCTTCTGCACCAAGCCCGCCGGCCGCAACCCCGAGGCCCTCAAGAAGGCGCAGTACCTGTTCCCGGGTTTCTTAGAGGAGCAGTAAGGAAAGATGGAAAGGAGGATCGGGGAGGATGGCCGTGGCGACGATTCATGACTGACGAGCATTCTGGGATTAGATAGAGTTTCTTGGCTGGATTATGATAAGAATATTGATTACCTAGACAAGCGAACTTCAAGGTCGATTAAGGTGGGTTGACGGACGGAAAGAAAATGCAAGGAAAATAGGAGGATTTCCTGTGTGCGAGTATGCTAGGTCAAAAATGTTAGAGCTCAAATGCGATGGCGTTGAAGCGATACACCGCGTTCAACTATCACGAAGCCAGGATCCTATGCTCCATGGGTATCTAGATACAATCACGATTTCCGGTCTAATCTCAACAATTTTGGTGAACGCCGCAGGTGACGATGCGAATTATCAAGGCTCTCGTTATGCTAAGTTGTCTATCGAACTGCGCTAATATGCTACGCGCCATGCAAATATTCTACTATATATGGATGTATCATGCCCGCTCCCCTGAATGATTACCTATACACATAGTACCATCCCATCCCATCCCATCACATCAGCATGTACAATGCCCTAACGCCCTTTTCCGCGGCAGCGATATGCCACGGCCGTATGTCGGTGTCCTTATCCACCATGCCCCGCACCCGAGCAAGTGTACCCAGGCCCCGATAATACGTAAGCATTTCTCGCAAGAGAGTCTCGTACGCCCTCGGGTTGCCCTCGCTATGGACGATGTTGACTTCCATGACGACGGGTGGATCTTCGACTCGCGTCCCTCCCCGCTTAATGAGGTACCCGCTAACGAGGGCCGAGGTGAGATCCGTTAGTGAGGTCGAAGTATGTAGTCTGTGCGATAAGACGACACCCCATGTCTGGTCAGTGACATCGGTGAGGGTGGCGTCGGCGTCTGAATCTGTTGCATTATTATCGCCGCCAGGCGTTTGCCCGCTGGCTGCGGTATTTTCCCGAAATGGGGTCGCTGCATTACCGCTCTGCTCCGGGGACACGACCGCTCCCTGTGGCGTCGAGCAGGGAGTTGTATAGAAGACGGATGTGACATTATTTGGGATTTTGGCTGCCGGGGGGAGCAACTGTAGAGATGGGTCCGTATCGACTGTGACTAGAGTCAAGTTGATTGAAGATTTATGGTCCGATTGAACTAGACTGGACCACAATTCAATTTCGTGAGCATCCATCACACCACATTTGGCGACGATAATGCGCCAGTTAACTTTCCAGGAAGAGATGAGTTCCCGCGTGGTCGACCAGATCTCATGAATTACGTCTGTTAATGAAGTCGCAATGTTCTTCCCTTTTCGCCCAAGACAGTATGATGTAGTCATTTGTTGGCTACCCCTATTGTCTGTCCATGCCACTGTGATCCATCTTTCATCTACACTCTGAGCATATCCAATATGGAGGCACATATTCTCGTGCAAAACAGATGCCGATGGGGTTGGGCTCAATTTGAAATCAATCAATCGAGGCGGCGTCTGCTCGAGCATCACTGCTGGTGAGGGCATAGCGCCGCCGAAAATTGTGCATCTATCGTAAATCTCAAGTGCAAGTTTGGAAAGGTCTAGTGGTGATGGCATGGGAACTGAGCTCGAAGATGCAACCAAATTTTGGGGGATTAATTGCAGTGCCATCTCGTTAACAACTGGTAGTTTTTTGTTAGTCAAGATTCTCTTATAGTCTTCGAAAATTTTGTTGAAAGCGGCGCAGCATTCGACTATCGATGCTGGGACATCTGGCGCATAGACGAAGAAGAGTACGAAATTAACCTGCTCAACCGGAACAGTAGAGAGTGCTTTGCATACTCTAGACGCACAAGTTTGTAGTGATGGCCCTAAGAAAGACGTCGGTTTACCAAACGTGGTGTCTTTTTCGGTGTCGAAGGAGAATAGACCGTCCTGGTCACCTGATGGGGTCGATAATCTGTTGAATGAACCCAGCTTCAGGGACTCATAGGTGCTCCTAAGTCGATCTGTGAAGACCAGCATGCTGTCCGACACACCCTCTTGGCTTGGAAAGAGACAGAGGGCGCTGATATCTTTACCGCCATGCGTTGGGCTGAGGCCTAGGCTTTCCCAAAATGATATAGACGATGGAAGGACGGATAGTCTGGATTCATAACGCCGCATCTCAAACCGAGGGGAAGGGACTTGGAATAAATTACTCGGTTTGATTTGATCTGAGCCTGGCGGCCTTGGCTGCAGCCGAGTAGGTTGGCCCAATAGAGGGACATCTTGAACTTCAACGAATGAACGCAGTTGGTAGCCCGTAATCGGGTGAAAATAAGATGGAAATCCCAGCAGAAGCTCCTTCATTGAGTTACGTGCTACGTTGGAGAGATGTCGCCGGCGATCTACTCCCGAATAAAGTGGACATTCAGTTGCAGAACCCGACGGCAGCGTGCTGGTGCTAATCTGATCCGTCAGAATTTGTGCAGCCATAATGTATTGGTCGTCTGGCAAAGAGTATTGGATCCAAGCAGGTTCGGGATCCGCAAAATACTTTGTCAACGGTATGTCCATCTCAAACTTTGAGTTCCTCGATAGCTCAAAGGGGAAATGGGGTGTTGCCATATCCATCGCCTCCAATTCCTTGAACGACGTAGCTAGCGAGTCGCCGTCGTCATCACCACGGCGACGTCGCATACTTAACGACTTCACCGGTGACAGAGGCTCGTCGCTGTCGTAACTTGAATCGTCTCGGTCGGACATGAGGCTCATATCATCTGCGTCTGAGTGAGAGCCGTCAACGTGCTGGGGACTGGGACGGTTTGAAGCCGAGTTTTGATTACCTCGCATGCGGATTAGAAGCTCTCCGTATGCCGCTGGCAGCTCTTTGAAGGGTTTTCGGCCCTTACCATGACGCCGAAGATAGTCCGTAGTCAGTGGTGTATCGAGGTTAGAAGGCTTGATTCCCTTTGACC
Organism: Xylaria longipes; assembly: GCA_025201785.1. Classification (NCBI taxonomy): domain Eukaryota; kingdom Fungi; phylum Ascomycota; class Sordariomycetes; order Xylariales; family Xylariaceae; genus Xylaria; species Xylaria longipes. The sequence continues at coordinate 625,529 of MU619690.1, forward strand.
GGTTCGTGGAATAGTCGAAGCGTCCGCTTCCTTCATACTTGCTGTTGACCATCGAGAGACTGGGCCCAAAGTCTACCTTATCAAATATACTACTATGACCTGCGTAAACTAGCGAATTCTGCTTTGTAGCTTTGTCGTTGTCGAGTGATGCCCGAATTCTCTTGTAAACTGTGTCTGGATTGAATGGACTCGCTGGTCTTTTGCTGCCGGCAATGCTGGACTGGCTCGTGTTTGAAACGGGCTGTCGGCGCGGTTCGTCTGCTAATGAACTTCGAGCGTGCCGAAGCTCCGGCTTCGCGAAAGTTGGCGCAGGCCCAGGTGTAGGAATATGCGAGGGTTCGGCTTTGATATGGGGGACCGGGCCGGTGGTCAGACCAGCGTCAAGACTTGGACCTGGGTTCACATTTGGAACGACAGGTAGATCCAGAGAACCCAAGTCTATATTGCCGTCCGGCTGTTCGTCAAAGAAGTTGAAGTCCGCCTCGGTAATGTCGTTATCCCCAAACATGTCTGGGCCCAATTCACCAAATAGATTTTCCGTCTCGAATGAGGTGCCGATGCGCTCTCTTTTCGTTTCTGGACCTTCCCAATTTTCGGTGTATGACTCTGCCGGGACATGCGACGCCGTATCGATCTCAGCTGCAGTAGCTGCAGTAAGATTGTTACTAGGACTGGAGAGATTGCCATCCATTGATGGCGTCACTCCCATGGCGCCTTGGACAGCGTCTGGAGGAGTTGGGTATACTCCACCAACGGGAGCCCCATTTTGACTAGGCCGGAGTGAAGCAAGAGGAGATAGGCTGCTAGAGATCTGGACTGGCCGTTCTGTAAGTGAGACCTCCTGTACCGCCATAGCATCTCTTTCCCTTTTCTTTTGACTTATCATCGATTCTCGTTCAGCAGTGTTAGAGAACCAAGATTTTGCAGCAAAAAGAGGATCGAAATTCCTATCTGACTGTGATCCGTGCAGCTCATCCGGCTCATTAATCGTCAAGTTCGCTAACACTTTACAGAAACACAAGCTTGCAGGCCAGAGTATGCTCGGAGCGGGCCCCATCATTGGAGTTCGCTTCCCGTCGCTGTTGTGTTCGACTAGTCTCCGCCGCAAACGCTGGACATTAACCCATTTCTGTGCTGCTTTCACCGGCAAGGAAAGCGCTTGAGATTGCACTAATCTCGAGCACAGACTTTTCCAGGGCCCGTCATCCTTCTCAGGTCTAAACCGATGTTGAGTATCTGGCGACAAGCCAAGACTTCCATCCGTCGTAGTTGCGTCAGTCAATGCATATGGCTGGCATGTTGCAAACATCCCCAAGGGGGCTGCCACGATGGTAACTCCCAATGGAGGTAGTTGGCTGGTGACACTGTCGGACAATGTGACGAGATTATTGGCGAATGAATGGCTTAAGCTAATAATGAGGCTGCCGGTCGTGGTGAGATAGATTCGCAACGTGGCGAGGATCGGGGGTGATGCGCTACATTCGCCTTGCACAGTCGCCGGCAGCAACAGTGTTCGAGAGCTCAGTGGCAATGCACCTGTTCTGGAACAGAAACATGAGGATATCGCGGAGTATGAAGCCTGGAGAAGGCACTCGTAGACATCCCGAACAGACGCCGTAGAACTCAATTTTGAGTCTGGGGGGGCAAGACCCTTCCCATCCTGCTCAGATACCAAGGCCGGAAAAGACGGGGTTGTAGCGGACTGGGCGCTGCGAAAGGCCGCATCGAAAGCAGAGGAGGCGCTCGAGGACGAGCTGCTTGGGGTGTTCGCCGCATTAGGACCATAGAAGCGGTGTTTGACTAGCTGCGCGGGCTCAAATGCGCCCTCCTCGCCGATAGTTAAAGTGAAGCCAGCGCTTTCGATGTTCCTCTCAAAATTCGGCGCATCGGCCACATCACCCGAAGACTTGTCCTTGATCACCAGGCGAAAACACCAGAGGCCCCTGCGGCTGGCATCCCAGAACACCAGACATCCATCTTTTCGAAGAGCGGCCTCGATTTCGCCGGCGCCGGAGCTGAAGAGCGCTGATGACGAGGTGGCGGAGGGAGCAGGCTCGTAGAAAGCGAAACCGATGGCGGCGATACTATTCTGAATCGCACGGGGTTAGCAAGTGCCCAGCCATAACAGCAGCGACAGAGCGCCAACAAGACATACAACTACTAGGGCGTTAGTCTCATAATCACCAGTGTCCATGTCGTAACTCGTGTCGGCGGGCTCTGTTTGTCGGCCGTGTGCGGCGTCGGTGCAGCGCGACTAATCGCGGTGGCTAGCGGCGTGCGCAGATGCTGTCAAAGCCGGTTCCAAAGTTTTCCAAGGTATTCGAAGTTGTACGTCGCCAGCACGCGCTAGACTCCATGTCTACCGCTTCAGGGACGGCGGGACTCGGAGGGCGGCGAGCGAAAGCGGAAGACGAGCAAACGGTACAAGGAGCGATGCGGCGACGGGGGTCCAGGACATGAGGGTCCATGCAGGTGGGTTGGCTGTTCGTGACGAGCAAGACGGGATGGTGCTTGTCTGCCCGGGCAGAGCAGACCGAATACTCGACTCAAAGACAGCCAGGTTCAGCCTCAAGCGCGATAGTGGTTCGCTAAGTAGACGGATACGGCAGGTCGTGGTCTTATGTCGGCTGGGTTGTAGGTATTGGATGGGTTGTATGTAGTTCGGCCTAGTATGACAGTAATACCTAGGTAGGTACCTAGGTAGGTACAGCATATAAGCATAGACCTAACATGCAGTTTGACCGAAACCACCAATCAAGCGCTTCAGGCCTGCTCGGATCCCAAAGCTGTCACTACCTACCCTGCCAGGTGGGCCACGGTGTATCGGCCGGGTCCTGGGCCGGGGTCCCCAGGGCATCACCTACTGTAGGCGTACTTGTACTTACGGCATGTTCCACAGAACGAACTGAGTACCTAGATAAGTGTAGCTTGTCTTATCGATAGCGGCTCCACTGTATTTTCTCTGTTGCCGCCGCCAATCTTCACTTTGTCTATCGACCCAGGTATCGTGATGGTGGGTGAAAACGTTTCCCGTCTTCCGTTCGCACTCACTCTGCGGTCCTGCAACCTACCTTCCCCGGAGGCGTAGCCCAGCATGCATATCCAGCAAGGCGATGTGCCCGTGTACACCGTCTCGGGTGCCAACACTGCGAGACCACTCCCCGACTGGCTTGCTCGACGGCGGAAACGCAGTTTGAAAGCCGATCCCGAATTTCAAAACCGCATAGAGCTCCTGCAGGACTTTTCCTTCGAGGAGGCGAGCGCCTGTGTCCAGGTCTCCGAGGACAACAACTGGATCGTCTCGACCGGGACCTACAAGCCACAGATCCATGTCCACTATCTGCCACACCTGTCCCTGTCATATGCGCGACACACGACGAGCCTCAATATCAAGTTCGCCCTGCTTTCGACCGACGCGTCCAAGTCTCTGCATTTACAAAGCGACCGACGGGTCGAGTTCCACACGCCTGCCGGTCTTCACGAGACGATCAAACTACCGAGATATGGTCGAGATCTTTGCTACGACCGTCTTGCGACCGAGGCCCTGATTGGATCCGTGGGCTTGGCGCCCGAAGGCCATGGGGAGGTCTTCCGGTTCAATCTTGAAGCCGGGCGATTCATGCAATCTTACAAAGTAGATGTCGGGGGTGATAGCGGTTCCGAAGTTGGGCTACAGGGTAGCAGTATGCATTTTAGTCTCTTGTTCCTCTTTCGACAGATCTCGGACTCGTTTCCTTTATGTACTAGCGAGATCTAGTTGTATTCTTGTTACTGACCCTCTTTTTGCATAGTCTGGGCCCCCGCCGTAAATTCCATAGCGAACGCAGAGAACACACACAATCTCCTCGCATTCGGCACTTCCGTTGGTTCCGTTGAGGTAATCGCCGTCCCTAGACCCCTCGCTAGATGATAGCTAACGTTAGGCTAATAGTTCTGGGACCCTCGGTCCCGATCTCGCATTGCTGTTTTGGGGGGGCAGGAGGGCGAGATCACAGCTCTTGATTTCAACGATTCAGGAATTTCGATAGCCACGGGAAATTCCAGTGGCGTGGTCAAGCTTTTTGACATGCGAAGTCCTAAACCGCTCTGGCAGAAAGATCACGGCAGCGGGTTTCCAATTAAAAACCTCATACATATGACAACTTCCTCATCAGAGCGCAAGATATTGTCCAGCGACAAACAGCTCATCAAAATTAACGAGGCATCCACTGGACAAACCTGGACCAGCATCGAGCCAATCGTCGACCTCAATTATACGACCTGGGTCAAGGGAACTGGGATGATTCTTACAGCCAACGAAGGCCAGGCGATGCATGCCTTTTTGATTCCTCAGTTGGGCAACGCGCCACGATGGGCCGCACATCTCGACTCTCTTACAGAAGAGATGGCGAGCGAGGTGGCAACAGACAACTACGAGAATTACAAGTTCTTGACGCTACCCGAGTTGAAATCTCTCAGCATGGACCACCTAATCGGCAAGACCAATCTGCTGCGACCTTATATGCATGGTTATTTTGTTGCCTCGAAATTATATGAGCAAGCTCGATTAATCGCCAATCCATTTGCTTTCGAGGAGGAGCGTGCCAAACGCGTCAAGGAGAAGGTTGAGAAGGAACGAGCCAGTCGTATTCGTGGCAATAAGAAGGTCAAGGTTAACCAGAGACTTGTCGACAAGCTGCTCAAGCGACAAGAGAAGCGAGCTACGGTTGATACGAATGCCGGCATTCTCGGAGACGAACGTTTCAGCCGGATGTTCGAGAATGAAGAGTTCCGAATTGATGAGAACAGTGGAGAATTCAAGGCACTCAACCCAAGCACACAGGTTGACCCCGAATCAGGTAAACCTATTGCTCCTACAAATACCTTCTCAGAGAGCGACGAGGGTAGCGGCAGTAGTAGTGACGAGAGTGACGATTCTGAAGATGTACCTCAGAAGGCGAGAAGAGACTCGGTTGTTATGCGTGTCAGCTCTTCAAATCAAGAAAGTGGGAGACGGGATCGAGATATGGCATTCGGCTCTAGGACCCAAAAACCAGGCCGTCCAGATAGAGCTAGAGGCGGCGACGTAGTTGGCGACAAAGAAATTACGTTCGCACCAGAGCCGAAAAAGAAAAAGGAGGAGGCGGACCAGCCGACAGCATCAAAATCAGAAGAGAAGCGGTCCGCAGCAAGACGAAGTGCTAGCGGAAATGTTTTAAGGCGATTTTGATATCCGGTCGCTCCATATAAAAAAAAATACAAAAACATTAGCATAGGGACTAGAATTGGCTCCATCTCTCGCGATCCATTCGTCCAAGACAAAATTACAGTGCCCATCCATCAAGCTCGTTGAGTGCCCCAGCACGCCGCTTCCCTTGTATCGACTGGCAGATTTACTTCTTCGTCCATTTCTTTCCCCGTCCTTCGGAAACTTGTCGGAAGCCCGCTTTCGCAAGCCCTTTTTCAACATCCTCGGGTCGAATTTTAGGTGTCGGAGGCACGTCGTCGAGGCGAACACGTCCTCGAGATGATCTTCCTGATGGCTCTTTGATAGATCTTGGAAACTCTGATCGACGAGGCGTCAACGCAGTGACCACCTTCCTTGCCGACCGCCTGATGCTCTCCCGGACCTTCCACTCCCGCTTCTTGGCCAGGTAGAAAAGTACAGCAGTCGAGACTGTACGTAGTCAGCTATGGGGATGCTTTTTCACAAGCGTCTAAAATAGGATATACTCACTGCCGAGAACGACAACACCTGCCACAACGACGATGATTGCAATCAATGCACCATGCGATAGTTGAACAGCCCCGGGGCTCGAACCAGCGGCACCCGCAGAATCGTCAACGGCGCCCGGCGCAGGACCAGTCCCCGCGTACGGGTCATCCGTTGCCAAGGGGAAATCCGCGGTGTTGGTGGCCATGGCGAGGGTTACGAACCGAACCAGCGTAATAGAAGTGTTCTTGGTCTTATTTGATAACACACCGGCCAGCGATGTCAATTACTCGTAGGACCGTGGTTAAACGCGAAGAAAGGAAGGACTGAACGGGTTGCAAGCGAACGACAGCACCGACAATACCTTATTAGTCGATAGTGTACGGCGGGGGCAGAAGGTAGACTCAAGACTCAGTGGCTCGTGACAGGCATTTGGGTGAAGAGATGTGATGAGTTGTGCAGGGCAGACTAGTATAGATGTATGCAGACTTGATTGATATCAGAGTTACCTTCGCACATTGCTGCCGGCACCCAAGGACCCTGACGGCATCTCCCTAGGCCCCAATTGGGCCTGCAGGTACCAGACCTATGAAACCCAAGGCGATAAAAGTGTGCTCTGTTTTCATGTCATTGGAGACCGAAGCGCCCAGATACTGGCGCTTCCAACGTTTGTCTGCGTGGGTGGGCCAATCAGAGACCCGGGACCGGGGTGCGCTGGTCTTGGCCGCCGCCCAGACACCTCCCCGTCACATCTGTCGCTGGCGACTGTCACCGGCGTGATGAGTTTGTTCCATGGCGTCGATCCGTCTGTCTACAATAAAAAGTCAGTACGGTTTACGATAAAATGAGTTATATAGGCGACGTGCTAGTATACATCTTGAGAGAGTCCGATCACGGGAGATAGGTTGTTCGTTGACCCCGGCAAAATTCGCTGACGGCTATACCACTTGCTCCAATTCTATCTATTCTTTCACGTTGACGATCTCGTTCAGTTTGGAATCACAGCGCATCTAGGTTAGGCTCTTGCTATACTAATTAAAGCTCTGAAGATCTCCATTATCCATGCAGTAAAAGGGAGGGTCCTATTCAGCGTAGGTAGGTAGGTCGCATTTTCTTCAGCCACCGCCTACCTAGCCCCCGACATACACGGCCTCATCTACCGCCCATCCGGCACGGAACCCAGTTGCTGGCGCATCCATGTACATAATTATAGCATAGATGGGCCCAAACACAGACCTGGAGAAACCCGTTGCGGCAGCCTGTCATGCATAGTCCCGCATCGTAATTGATTCGCCCGCGCCGATGAGCCCCGACTAGGTACTCTGAGACGCACTACGCTCTGGTATCGTATTACCTATCGCGGGATCATTGGATATCTATTCTCAAAATTGGCTATTTGTAGTACGAGTAAATGTGAACTAACTACATGCCGGCAACGATTTACAACAAAATACAGACGATTGTCTAGTCTAAATACATTAAGCAGCTAGCAGTAGAATCGAAGATTTCCACCCAGTTAACCGGCATCTGGGCAGAAATCGCTGCTCACGGGAAGATTCAAGAGCTGTTCAACCTACACCACAATCGCTGGCTCTGGGACAGAACAGCTTTCCAGCTGGATGTTGTCGGGATTGACGGCGTGAAGCGCCGTAACGAAAAGCTATCATTGTTCTTCGAGCGCGTGTCTTCCTTTCTTGAATGATAAGGCCAACACCCTGCCAGCTGACCAATATGAGGACTTATGCTTTTCTCAAATTCGCCGATGCGGTTGAAACAACACTAGCAAGTTGTTTCGGCGTTTCCCCCCTCTATTGTAAGTCGGTGTTGTGAATGCTGTTTGGGTTATTTCCGCTATTAATAATGCTAAGGGCCGCGTAACAAAGGTTGTTAAACTGATTAATTATCTTAATAGAAACAACGTGGTAGAGCATTTGTCCTTGAAACAACAGAATGTACTTTATTTGTTGCTGTAGTCGTCTGACCATTACATCATCATGGGGTGTATACCATCTTACTTGTAGTAGACTTGCCATTTCTCCTACATGTTGGGTCGACAGTCTTCCTTTCTAATTTATCTATGTTTTGAACCCATATTACTCTACCATTTTTGGTGACAGTCCTTCTTGTTACTTATCCCGATGGCAACCATCCAAACAAGACTGTCGAGGGCACTTGGCAGTGGGTCAATCGCGCGCAGAGCTAGAAACTTTCGCCCTATATCAAAGGACGGGTGAAGAAGACATGATTAAATCAGCGGCTGATATAAGGGATGAAACCAAGGGCTACGAACGAGAGTACACCATTATTGTGAAACCAAATGGCACCCACTCCGTCCACACGTTTTGGCGTCGCAAGGCCAAGGTTTGGGGGTCGCCTTGTACATCCCTTCGAGATTCCATCGTCTCTTGAGTCATTTGAAGCAGCTCTACTTCGTCCTGTTGAGTCAAATGTCTGAAAGTCGCCGTTGCCGAGGAGGGCAGATCTGCCCATCCTTTCCGCGGTGGCGAGGACAATGCTTTAAACTGACTGATTTGTTTAATCAAGTCGGGCAATGCCTCAGCGTATAAAGCCTCACGCAATGGGTTACTAGGAATGGATTATAGCACTAAATTGTCAGGTTACCTTGCCCAAGGATGTATCACCGCCCGCCAAGTACACGAAGAGCTTCTGCATTCGAAAATGGAACAGATCAAAAATACGCACATAGCCACAGATAGAACCGCTGCATTCTCGTCCGACTTGGCCTGGTGGTCCGCGAGGTAGTCTTCGATATCTGCGATGAGCTTTGCGGGAGCGACTGGCGGCGTGGTTTTTCCTTTTCCCATGATCGCGGACTGTTGGAATACGACAGTGTCAATGTTTCTGTTGACAACATCCTCGGCCTGCCACGATCGCTGTGGGTTACGTGCAATGAGTTTATCGAGACCGCATTCGTGATTGACCTGCGGAGTGTTGTTGGTATGAAGACCGACGAAAAAGCGCCTCACCATATAGTTATAAAGGAAACCGTTCCAAAACATTAATCATTTTGTCGCAGGGATTGTCATCGCTGGCAAAGGATGCTTTGCACGCCTATAATCCAGCTTCATTAACGTTGTTTGTGTCCTGGAGTCTTGCTCGCAATTGTACCTTGCATCAAACGATGGGATAAGAACGGGTATAATAAACCCCTTTCTAAGAACCGCCGCCAATCTCTCGTTGTTTTCTTCAACCTAGACACGATTTGTCCATTTTCACCATCAAAGATAGCATCCTCAACACTTTGTTGAGTTGGCCAGGGCCCTTCACATCCTCTGCTCACCTATTCAATCAAGCTCTCTCTCTCTAGAACCCTCTTAGAGATCTCTAAATTTAACGTTAGGTTTTCTGTTATCTTACTACGTGGGCAGAAAACCTCCGGCCATAATCGACATTAAAGGGTGATAATAGTGTAGCACATTTTATTGTAGAGATCATTGAAGCGCCCATATGCTTATCTAATATTGCAGCAAAACTAAACCGCACAGATAAAGCATTAGCTTCCATAGAATAGTAACTGTTGATATCATTGTCTTTGCTAGGCGTGGAAGAATTACTTCGAGTCCGAGTATGCTATCATGTAACTAGCAGCCATCCACGCTGTAGCTGATTGGTATATAAACCATCCTTATCCCAACACCTACATACACCAGGAGAACCAGGTTGGCTAGCTCGGTTAGCTCAGTTGGTTAGAGCGTCGTACTAATATTATAAGAGATTATAACATTGGTGATGCGAAGGTCATGAGTTCGACCCTCATACTGAGCAGACAATATCTTTTTGCCTAGAATCCGTTTAAGCCTTGACAATTAAAACCAATTACGAGCCACAGAGTATAAGGAGACCTAGCCTAGCGTTCACCTCAAAAGGAAAAGGACGCACTTGCAGACGCAACAGAATTACCGCCAAGACCCCAAAGACATACTGGGAAGCGGTTCTTGGAAAATATCCGATCCAACAAGGAAACAATATCCGCAAAGTAGTAGCACACCTATCGACAATTTCCCCGGACAGACAACTTTCTGAGCAATTATCATACACCGCGGTAAAGCGCCAATTGGAAATAATTGCGGGAGCGCGAGAAGGAACCAATTTTGCCAACCCCACCAGTTACTTCAACCTCCCGAAGAAAGAGGAGATTGAAGAAGCCTTATGCATTTTCGGAAGCGCGGAGCACGGTTTTAGAACGCTCCCGAAAATCATCGAACTGTTGTTGACTCGGACAGGTTTGATTTATCTCGCACTACTAGACCTAAGCATCACGAACAACCACCACTTCCAGCAATTAACTTCACATCCGCAACACTCTCTGATTCACACACCTATCGTGCCAATTTCAAGCAACCGAACCATCCTATCATTCGCACACGCACGAACCCTTCACATTGACCCCTTCGCATCGATCCGATCGGGAGGGTCTCCAAGTTTGAGTGTGCTGGAGCCATTTTTGGTTCGTAAGTGTACTGAATTGTAGGGGTCAAGACGTATATACCCAGTAGACATCCCAATCCCATAGGCAGGTAAACGTTGAGGTGTTAATAGGGCAAGTGTTTATCCATATTAGAAGTTGCTGTCTCGCGCGCAGATAGGGCTTGCAAACCGGCAGAAGGCGTCATATCTTGGCGCTGTGAACATGGCAGGCTAGGTATGTAAAGAAGACGCCCCTGCAAGTTATGTAGCGGAATCCTGGTACGTCGGAATCTGGAGAAGGGAGGTTATTAGCAAATGGCAAGATATGCATCCCTTGTATTGCCGTCTAGAGTGCTACTTACACGCAAACGCTAACAGATTCAGTAAAAGCTGTTGTCTAGACGGCGTATACTACCAGTTCCAAGGTTGTCATATCACCTATTAGCCATTTCAACTGAACAACAGCGAGCTAGAGTTAGCGTGAGATATCAACTTGGAAGTCTTCCAAGATTATGCAGCAGGCCATCTAAGTTGGAACCTCAAGGTTGCTTAGGTACAATTTAGTCTATCTAGCTTGTGCACATGCAGTGTAACAATGCTCGTGTGCTAGCCGGAAAACTGGGAGGTTGTCATCTTCTAGAGTAAGTACCTATCTAGGTAGGTAGTGCCAAATATTCTAATCTATCCACGTACCTAGTTGCCCAAAAACAACATCCAGGTAATAGACGAGAAATCAAATTGAATGAAGCCTTTCTGTTTTGCGGGCTGCCCGTTCCTTTTTGTCGGTGATCTTGATTTCATGTTCGGGGGCAATGTTGGGATGAAAGCTGATGAAAAGGTGTACTGGTGTCGAGTGCGAGATGGCCTACCTAGTGTCGGAAAGAGCCACACGCGATGACCACAACAAGTACATACCAACATCGGTATTCTGGTAATATATTGATAGCGGAAATGTTACTCATACCGGTGAGTTATCAGCCGTATATACACATGCATGTCTTACAACAGTCTATGCATAGCAAATCCACATTGAGAGCAATGGCCAACCTTGAAGCATTGTATATCTTGTGTGTTCAGTTTCTTGTCGGTGTATAAGCTCTCCTTTAGCAGTTCAACTCCCGATTTGGTAGGAAGTCGCATCTATGGCCACAAGGTCAAGTAAGCGTGCCTTCCGTGTCGAGAGGGTATACTCCCGTCTCCAGGCTCCAGGCACACACTGTGATTTTTGGGCCGCTCTCTTTCCCCCATTTCTCTATCTGCTGCAGGTGCTTCAAAGGCTGCTGGTATCTTCTGTATTCATTAACGTTTCGTCACCCTGTGTTCCGAATGGCCACGGCCTCAAATGTGAGCTTTCTCGTGGTCTCGAGTATCCCTAATAATTAAAACCTCTACGGAATATTGGAGCACTAGCAGCTATTCTTCCACTACCTACCTACTTGAAAATCCTTGTGTAGCAACTACTAGGGGCTTCATTAGCTTACGCTACCAAAGGTGTCGAAGCATATCCTAAATAATATTTCCCTCTGACTCTCTCTACCATTCGAATTCAATTATTACATTCGCCTAGCCCTTCAACATCCCCCATCATGGCAGCAGAAATTGCTGGTAACCCCAGCCCCAAGCTACATCGGTTGGAACAGTTCGACCATCAGATAGACTCGCAAGCTTCCGGTATTATCGAGTCGAACTTCCTACCCCCGCTTGAAGATTCTCAGGAGACACAGGATGTCGCATCTGACTGGCGCGATAATGATGGTGGCCATAAAACAAATGTGCTAGATCAACCACTACAGTTGAGCAAAGGCCCGTTCATCAGTCGCCCCCAGCGTGAGAACCCCCTGGATTTCCAAAATGGTTTCCAGTATAGTAAAGCACCAACTCCCAAGAGCTTGCCGGCCCAGCCAAGCGCACCCCCAAAAGGGATATCCCGCCAGAGCGGTTCGAAGAATGACGGTGTCGTACGAACACTACATCAGTTTCGTGGCACTGATCGTCCGACCGCCGATGGACTCTTTCATAATGCAAGAGATGTACGTGCATTAGGGACACAAGTCAGCAAACCGCCGCCGAAGACGAAAGAGAAGGCATACGATGCAATTTCGATTCATAGTGATACTCATTCTGACCATACTATGTCCGGCAACGACTGTCCCGAAAACCGAGATCTTGATGCTGCTCAAGACGATCCAACACTAGGGCCGCCTTTCCCAAATACCTCTCCTTTCAGCAAGATACCCGCCTCCTTTCAACGTCCTAAGGGGAATATACGCTCTCCGGCGGCCAAATTGGGGACACCTAAGCTTTCAAAGGCTTTTTCAGACATCCAACGTAAAGCCCTCATTCAGTCAACTCATACGCCTTACAATTCCAAGTCTCAAGTTGGTGGAGTGTCCCCATCTATGTTCAATAAACCAAAGTTGCACCAAGATGCGGCAGATATCCCGGAGGTCTCTAATACTCAAACGAGGCAACATCAGGAACAGCTCGCTTCAGATTCCGCCTTTAATCAACCTCCAGCGACCCCAGAAGCCCAAACCCCAGCTGCGGTACATAAACCACGAAACAATCGACCCAATACCGTGAAAATGACTCGCCCATATATTCAAGACGAGGACGAGGAGTACAACGTGTGCAATCGATCCGAATCGCGAGCTTCAAACACATCCAAGCGACGAGCGCCCATAGTACGAACTCACAAACGCAGTCAGAGAGGACAGACTGGCCGAACTCTACAGGAAACCAATGCACCTCGCCGTACACTTGCTGAATCTTTCAACAACTACTTTCTTCACGAGGACTCTCAAAAGAAGCACTGGGAGGAGAAGATGGAAAATATGATGAACAAACTTGCCGAAAGAGATGACAGAGTTGCCGATTATCTTGCAAAGATCCGAAAGCGGGATGAAATGATCACGGATCTTAGAACTGCAAATGAAGAGCAGCATGCCATTTACCAGAAGCAAGAAGATGTCCTAACTGGGTTGGAAAAGCGGCGACAGGGCCTACAAGTCAAGATGAAAGAATATAAGAATCGCTTGAACGATTCTACCAAAGAGCAACAAAACATATTTAAGTATTTCCAACCAAGGTATCATGAGATGAGAGAGCAAATCAAACAGGCGGAGCAAAACCACCAGAGTTCACTTGAGCAAGCTCTTTCTACGACTGATGAAATCAGGGGCAGAATTCAGAAGAGCGTAGAAGAGGTCCGAACGCTCTCTCAGGAGGAAATACTGAAGCGTAAGCCAACCTAGGATTCGGTTACTTCCATGGCTAATAGTTCTAGTACGCATTGAAATAGCAACTCTCCAAGCAAAGTTAGCAGAACGGGAGAAAGAGGGTGATAACGAAAAGAACCATATGAACGATCTTCGTCAAGAGCTGAAGGAGTCACACGAAATGAACAAAGATGCACTCAAGGTTCTGAACGCACAGAACCAAGAGCTGATGATGAAGAGCAATGAGGGAGCTACTCAGGCCCAACATATAGAGAATTGTCTGAATCAGCAGAGACTAGAGTAAGTAGAGATGACGTACTGCAAGCTGGAAAGTAAGGCTAACATGGGTAGGGTTCAATCCTTTCTGGAACTCTTGAAAAGCAACGAGGCGAACACAGTAAGCCGTTCAGAGTTGACCTGGAGCTTGAAATCTCTCCAAACTGAAGTACAAGATTCGTAAGCAGCTAAATCCGATCTCAGAAATTGTAAGCGGTTGATAACTGATCATTATTAGTGTTCTTTCGGAGTTTCGCAAACATGCAGCATCAGATCGTGAGTTGTCTTCAAAGGCCACAATGGACTTGAAAGCGGAGATTTTAGCCATCCACGAAGTGTGCACTGGCCTAGGCAAACAAATCCAGGACAAGCAAAATGCTTCGGAATGGCAAGAGAAATATGGACAGGTCCAGCTGGACCACCAAGCGCTGCGCTTGGAGACAAGTCAGCTTGAACAAGAACTTCTCAAGGTGAAAGATGAGGCCAGGACGCAACTTAATCAGCATAAGAGTCTCCAGCAAGAGCTTGCAAATTTGAGAGCTAGCGCCAAGGCCGTAGGTGAAAATGAGAATCGAATCAGGAACTTAGAAACAGAAAAACAACAAATCCGAGAATCGTTAGATGAAAAGGAAAAATGCATCAGAGGCCTCGAAGACAAGTTGAGAGGCGCCGAAGAGGTCCTGGACACCCGAAACAGTCAACTAGAGAATCAAGACCGCCAGATCCATGACGAACAAGAAAAACATACGCAAGAAATTTCTAGTTGCCTTGAACAACAAAAGCAGGCAGTTGAGCAAGCAAAAACCGAAGAGTCTGCAAAGGCTCGCGCGCAATATCAGGTCATCCAGGAGCGCTTGCAAGGTACGGAGCAAAACTGTAGTCGACTTCAGCAAGAGCTCGTACAGGTTAAGCAGGGAGCTGAAATCGCCCTGAAAAACAAGGAAGACGAATCCGCAAGACAATTGCAAGAGACAATAGAACCAATGGTGAACCAGATGGATGAGATCCTAGACGGGCTGCAGGAATTGGAGCACGAAAAAGGTGATCTGGCGGCGAACTTGGAGGCATGGTCCAACGAGCATATCGAACTATCACTACTACAGCAGGTTGTCCAGAAATTAGCCAAAGACCAGCAAGCAGCCATCGGAAATGGCAAGCAGCTATGGGAGCTTTTGGATGTACAAAAGAAACTGGAAGGCACATGGCAGTCCCACAAGTCAGAAGTCGATGCTATCAAGCGGGCTACCGAGTTGGAGAAGAGCGTAAATGCCGAGAGGGAGAGAGAAAGTCGTCGTGGGCACAAAAGCAAGCGACCAACCGAGATATCACAAGTTGCGAATCGTCGTGTTACAATCCAATTCCCGGGAGACAAGGATGCTGAAGATGGGGCAGTGGTTCCTGTGTCGATTGAAGAGGAACGAGTGACTAGAAGACAGGCCGCTTCACCTACAGGCATCATGAAGCCAGCACTTCTTCGAGTCGAAGGACCATCGGAGGGAGCATACCACAAGACACCAGTTACTACAAAGGAGACCAATGAGCGACCGAGGAGACGGGTCGCAAACCGTGGTACGGCGCCCGCTCTGGTAGCACACAGTGCATACAATCGGCCAGTCTTAGGGACGGGAGAGCTTGCTAGCGAGCCCATTTATGAGAACACGGGGACTGTATTTGCCGGTATGTCGTCAACAGTGAAGAGGAAAAGAGCTGAGTCAAGAACCGACCAGCAAAAAAATATTGAGGAGAAGAAACTGCGATCCACTGAAAAACACCCATCAAAGATATCCCGTTCTATGTCGAGTTACTTTCACAATGCAACTCCTAAGGAGCCTGCGAGCAAGCCGATACAGCGGCAAGTCCAACCTAGACAATCGAGAGGCGGACCGATAGAACGAAGATCGCGTTCTCTCCTAACCTATGGGACTATGGGTTTGAACACGCAGTGAGCACATTATGTGGGCTCGACACGACGACTTCATGAGGCTTGAGGACATGGTCACGAGACTATCAAAACATCGTGTCCGCTTATTCGACTTCGAATCCCATCGCTCTTGGGGACGAACGATGTAGCTAGAATTTGCTACTTCTTATGGTACTGGCCCTCCTCTTCTACTTAAGTACAGACCGACTCTCCATGCTACTTACTTATGGCGAAAATGGGTGCGGGACGAGGATCGCTCAGCCCTAGCTTTATTATTCACGGCATTTTGGCGGCCGGCGAGGGGATAGATTGCGTGTAATTTAACCATAGCAGGCTTCGCTTGCTTCGGGGCTGATGATAATTTGGGAGATACAGATGCCAGGGACGGACTCTATCGAGAGCTGATTGCTAATGTGAGGCACAACTTATACCTAGTAACATGAAGCATTGAACTTGATATGCTGCGCCACCCATGCATTGTGTAACAGCTCGTGAAAGCCGGCTGTCTATAGTACAAGTATGTTTACATGATGGCCGACCCAGGTGTTGCTCGCCTGATTCTATAGTCCGTACGCGAAGTTGGATATCCGAGCTACGGCGGGCCGGTATATGCTTCGATGCAAGTAATCGAGTAGCATTGAGAAAACCTCGTCGTCGATAGTGGTTCTGAGTGTATCGTACATTTATCCCCGATCTGGTTTATTTTCCTTTCCGCTTCTGCTCTAGGAAAAGAACCTTCTTCCGCACTATGATTTAGTTTCCATATTAGCAAACAGTCGAGCATTGAAGCAGGGTATAGACTCGGCACTTCAGTCGTGGGAGGTAGCAATATGGGCGAGGACGAGCTTCGTTTGAGGCTACCCAAGCGTCGCGAGAACAAATGGGCATCGGGAAACAAGTGGTCGAGCCGATAAAGATGATAAAACTGAGACGTGGAAGCGAGACGACATACCGACGGGGTCGTATTTCAGCATACTCATTGGCCGGGATGTTCGGGGACGCGCGTATTGGTAGAAGAAGCCCGTCATGGCCATCGAGAGAAGACGCACCGAGATCACGCGAGACTTGGCTGGTTGCGGGAGTCAGTCGTTTAGGTTGGAAGGGAGGGCCCTTGATCAAGCTATGGGAGAGGAGAGGATGTTGTGATTGAGAAGACGTACCTTTCTTCGCCATGTTGGGCGAGTTGTCGTCGGACTGACGGAGGACGACGTCGTGGTAGAAGATATGCAACGAGTTGGCTGCTGACCAGCACGTCTGTTGCGATGCCACTCCTCGCTGCGCTTTTTGGCGGAGCTCGGCGGTTGTGGCTGGTGCGATAAGATAACGTGTCGTATGGAAGGGTGGATTAATCAGCCACATCTATCTGACTCTAGCGGTTGGTTGGGACTTGGCGATCTACTTAGACTAGATCTCAACCATGCTAGACTAGATGAGTTAGGCATGTTTAAGCTTCACCCACCCGCTCTCCTAATAGATACCTAGTCATACAGCGATCTCGGGTCAAGTTTAGACTCACAAGGCTGTACCTACCTCTACTAATTGCGCGATAGGGCCCTATAACGTATCGAGACTCGGATGGACATGCTGAATTAGGACTAAAACGTTGCCTGCTATGGCGGGGAAGCGGACGTGCTTCTCGTCAACCAATGAGATGATCTACAATTCAAACCTTGGTGTAAGGGAACCGTTCCTCCATTGTCATGACATATCTCCTTGGTCCGATTGTGTGATCGGCACGAATCTCTAAGTATATTCGGGCTTTGAAAGATGCGTGTAGCGGATGCCGACTCGGCCATGTCAAGCATCTGATACTCGTGCGTAGGTTCAGTATAAAAGAGCAACGAATCCGACACTCATAGATGCTATAAGAGAGCTTGTCAAGTCATTTACCTAGCATTGCCTTTGAATTTGTATTACCATTCGACCTTAATATCTTACACGGAGTGCGTGCTTCTTGATCAAGCTAGTACACAGACTGCTCCTACTTGTTTGAACATCTCATTCCCCTACCACCAGAAGCCAGACCCGGAGAGGTGGGAGTTTAATTCAAGATGCCTTCTGAGGAGCTGGAATACCCAACACAACCTTATAGCAAAGTCAATCGATATGATGTTCGAGGTAAGCAAAACGCAGTCCGAACACTCATACCTTATCAAACTAACAGAAAGGTAACAGCTACTTACGCCCTGAAGACGATCCATGAGCTCGTCAACACCTGCCCCATCCTGCAAGTGTCCTTCAATTTGCCAGACTCACCATTCCCAATGATGTTACCAATGATAGGACAGATGGGATCGTTCGCCCGACCTAGCTCTGACCTAGGCGACGTGCTGGAGCTGTACCTACACGGCTACGTGTCCTCGCGGCTCATCAATCTATCCCGGAAGAGCGGGGCCAGCAACAACGGGGACGACTCATCAGGGAGCGAAGCCGTCGCCGAACCTACCGGTCTCCCGATCACCGTGGGCGCCAGCCACATGGACGGCCTGGTCCTCTCGCTGACGCCCAACTCGCACAGCTACAACTACCGGTCGGCGGTGCTCTTCGGGCACGCCTCGGTGGTGGCGGACGTCGAGGAGAAGCTGTGGGCCATGGAGCTCATCACGAACGGCGTCGTGCGCGACCGCTACCGCCACACGCGCGTGCCGCCCAACAACGCCGAGATGCAGAGCACCAGCGTCCTCCGCGTGACGATCGCGGCCGGCAGCGCCAAGCTGCGCAGCGGCATGCCGAGCGACGAGAGGGCCGACCGCGAGGACGCCGCGCTGCTCGGCCGCGTCTGGACCGGTGTCGTGCCCGTCCACTATACCCTCGGCGAGCCCTTGCCTGGCCCGTATAATACGCTTGCCGCACCCCCGGCTTACCTGAGCGAGTTTGTGCGCGACTCGAATCAGGACGCGAAGGATATCGCTCTTGAAGCTGCGACGAAGGTCATGAAGCCTAAGGCGAAGCGGGAAGATTGATTAGTTAATCGATAGCCCTGCGTGGGTATTACGAGTCCTAGAAGTGCTCAAGATGGCTAGATCATGGTCACGGTGTACGCAGTTCCTATTCCCAGGAGTGGCTATATATGGACCATGTATAATGTAGTTCACCTTATATACGGTGCTAACCATATCTTCCCAGTTCAGTGTCTACATTTCTATATAATATGACTGTAAATTTGGAACAGGGTATGAGAATCTAACAGTTAGGCACGTAATTTTCTGCGAATGCGTTGCCAAGAAGCCCCTCTAC
The DNA here is from genome assembly GCA_025201785.1 of Xylaria longipes. Lineage (NCBI taxonomy): Eukaryota > Fungi > Ascomycota > Sordariomycetes > Xylariales > Xylariaceae > Xylaria > Xylaria longipes. Next base: position 644,301 of record MU619690.1, read on the forward strand.
CGGAAGCAACGCTTCATATCCGCCTGTGACGGGAAAGACGACGAGGGTCTCGGCTACACTATCTACCTAGGGTCATTGATCTACAGCATCTCCAAAACATCTCCAAAAACTAAATAGATTGACTAGCATGGCAGAGTTACATTCACATACCGTTGCTCTCTAGTTCGATCTGCATGTTGTGGACCTTGGATGATCGACGCACACCTATTCCTCTATGCATCCATCCCAAGGGGACGGCACGCAAGGATCAGTCGATGTCATCGACTGGGCTTCTAGTCCTTGGCGAACTCTACCTTTAGACAGAGGTCGACAGGGGGGGTCATATAACACGAGATTGCTTTTAATAGTCGTTACTTAACTCACGGCTCATCAAACAATGACTAAAAGGCTTGAGAACATGAAGCTCACTAGATCGTGGATATGTGCACCTATAGTACATAAAAAACAAAGTTAAGAACTGGAAGCGTATGTTATACCCGCCTCTGTGATTAAGAACCGAGTCGCGATTCGGGAACCTTAGCAAGCCGATATTTCATGAAATTAGTGTGGCCGAGATGCGATGCGAAGGGAAGGGAAGAGAAAGGCGACCAGTGGATTCAGAGATTATCTTATAGACGGCTCGGGTTGCTAAACACTGCTGATATGGTATCAAATAACTCGATATTGACAGTGGATTTATACAGCTCATGGTGTCTATTGTCTCATGTCTTGCCTGGCGCGGCGAGGCATCGCCAGAAGACGAACATTCATTCCAACTATGCTACGACACGACTATAGATAGGAAAATTGCCAAGGGAACGACGCAAGTCAATAATCAAGAAGAAGACAAGGCATGACTTCTTGAAATAAGCGTATCATTAACGATGACTTTAAAAATATACAATCACATAGAACGCCTATCCATGCATTGGGGTCATATCCAAATACGAGCCGCCATATTTTCCTTCGTAACCAATGCCCATTATAGTCCCATCCTACTGGATCAGAAGGGCTTACCAGCGACCCTGACGGGGTGCGCCTCCGTGTTGAAGACCCACTGGTTGTTATGCTCGGCGTTGACCTGGTAGGGCGCCTCGCCGGCCTGGATGAGGTAGCTGTACTTGAGGACCTCGGCGAACCAGAAGCTCTCCTGGGAGTCGTAGAAGGAGCCGCCGTTGGGGGCGTTGACGTCGGTGACGGCGCTGAAGCCGACGCCGGCGCTGCACGTCTGGTTGATGTGGAGGAAGGCGTCCCACGCCCAGTCCTGGTACTTGGTGTCGCCCGTGGCGCGGTACGCGTAGTAGTAGCTCTCGATCACCTCGGGCCGCAGGACGTAGGCCGACGAGGAGATCCAGAACCCGTTCTTGCCGTAGAAAGACGCCGCGTTGCCGGGAGGCGCCGCGTTGTTGCTGGTGTTGCCCAGCTTGCTGTCTTGCCATCGGAAGCTCTCGGGGCCGATGCCAGTCAATGTGCCCAGGTACGTCGCGTGGCAGGCGGCGACGAGCTGAAGGCCAAAATCGACATATTCCTCGTTGTCTAGCGTCAGGCCGCCGAGAATGAAATTGCCTCCGTTGAAGCAGGCCACTGAGTAATTTGGTCAGCTAAGCCATAGCTTCATAATTGAAACGGTTTGTTATAACTTACGATGGGATGAGACAAAGTTAAGTTTACTCGGGCCCGCGCCATTATAAGCGGCCAGGAAGGTAAGGTCTGGACGGCTCGTAGGGTGGGAGGTGAGGTACTTAATAGATGAGTCGATGGCAGCGATCCAGCGGTCCTTCAAAACTGCGAAACGCTCGGTGTCGTAAAGATACATTTTGATAAGATATTCGTAGAAGGAATCGTCACCGCCATTCCATCCACCACTGCCATCGGCGAAAGTGCCGTCCTTGATGTAAACGTTCGTACCGATCAACCCGGGGTATGGCTCTCCAACTTCGGGGTTCTTAACCTGGAGGAGGTAATCCTCACCAACCCGGGTCAAATTGGCGTACTTGTCGTCGCCAGTGAGATCACTCAGACGCGTCCACTCGAGAATCAACGAGCCGATGGTAGCGATCCCGTTGGTGGTGTCGTTCGCCTTAACGGGGCCGTTGGGGCCGTTGAATATCAAGTTGTTGATTGGGACACCGCTAGGAGTGTCAAAACCGACGCTAAGCAAGTCAGCCAAGCTGACGGCTTGATCTAAGATCTTCTGTACCGATTCCTCGTCGACCGTCCCCTTGAGAGGTCCGGTGAGGAAGTCGTATGCTATTTTTCGCTTAGTACAATTATCTTAGGGTACCAACGCGGGACAGATGACCTACCAGAAACCATACCACCTAGATAGCGGATAGTAGTCTCGAAGAGGGAGACCTGCTCTCCACCAGCTATCGTCTGGGAGAAATCGATCGTCGCGACGTGGTCTACGATCTGCTTGATAACCTCATCATTCTCCATCACCAGAGCAGTAGTTAGGGCATCGACTGCGCTTGCGCCCCAACCATTTCTGTGGCCTGTGTGAGCGTACGTTGTCTAATGAGAGGGAAGTGTTTGATTTCTTACCTGTCGTTGTCGTAGGTCTTTGAGATGGGCTTTAGACTGTCGTTAGGGAACGCATATTGGTAGTAGCCATTCCAAGACCGTTGGAAGGCTTCCTTAACACCGTCGAGCCTGTCTTGGTGGCTAACGTAGCTTGGGCCACGAGGCGCTAGAGGGGCTGCAGACACCACAGCGGGAGAGACAGAGCTCAGGGCAGCCAGGGCCCAGGTATAACGATGCATGATTAACTAGTATTAAGGTATGCAAAACACTATTTACAGCGCAAGAAGCAGCGATGCGCAAGGAGCGAACAGGCTACTGGGAGCCCTGGGAAAGTGATGCTGCTAGAATAATAAGGAGGAAAGCCAGCGGGAATAAGGACGGGTGCGAGGCATGGCCATGTCTTATATAACCGATGGGTATGTCTCTTAGCATGATGAAGATCCGGAACTGGTGATCAGAGCCCTGGTTGACAAATTGGGAATTAACGAGTACATGCCAGTCTAGGCGACGCCATTGCACCTCCTCTATCCGGGCCGAACGACTAGGCCTCATCCCGTGGTGCCTGTGAGTTTACATAGTATGTGCCTTGGTGCGGGTTCCATGACGACTTCCTGTCAAATTAGCAGTCAGTAAACACAGTAAAAGTGGGATAAACGTGGCAAGGGAGGCCGAGTCGGTAGGTAAGTATACCCCGAGTGCTGGGTCGTATTACTTATTCTCAGTAGATGCACGCACAGCACGCATATACTATGAAGTGATGTAACGGCGAGTAGGGGAACCCCTGAGGCTGGCTAGCCTCGAAGGTTAGCTGCGGCGATCACTTGAACACAGGAAGGTCTTAGCTGCAGTGCGACTCCAGGATCAACAGGCGACCCAGGCACGAGGAGGAAGATCAGCCACGTTGGGGTTCTTCCCCAAACAAATCGCGGTACACGAAAGAACCCGAAGACCATGTGCTAACGGCTCGAGCCTCACATCGCGGAGAATGAACCAAGCAATTGCCAGCACATTCCCCCTTTTCTTCGCACGATGGGGGTCAACTACACCATGCGCGTGCTTCGGCATTTGCACAACATAAGCTTAATAACAACGCCACCAAAACGCCACCACACGGCCCGTGGGGAAGCGGCACTGTCATAGCAAGCCGCAGGTCAGGTACTATCACGCCCAGCCAACCTTTCGCATTCAAACTTGGCACTGGCTCGTGCCAACTGGCCCGAGATAGTATTTTTTGGGCAATACAACCTTCCCGATACAGGAGGCCATGTGCAGATCACCGAGCCAGTCGTGACGACGGTGAAGAATCAGGTCCCCAACCTCCCAAGGTGTTGTGACTTCGTGAGGGGTAACCTGGCTGGGAAGAGCAATAAGATTCCAGGTACCGTACTGACAGAAGCAAGGGTATGTAGTATTGATGTTGATGTTGTAGAATGAATGGATGTACAGAGTAATTGACATGGAATCGCCGTCAGGGGTAATATTCTAGGCACTGTCCATTGTACCTTCCTACAGTACCCTAAAGACTAGGTACCTAATTAATATACGAGAGACGCTAAAGCCTGGGTAGTAGGTACCTACCTACAGTAGAGAGAGTCCGTTAGAGCAGCTCGACTGCGCTACTTCTGTGGATCTCCCGGGCTGGTTTACACTGGTATGCGGGGAAGAAGCCGCAGTGTTGCCGACTTAGCTAGGGCCTAGAGCAAGCTCGGTATAGTTAATCTATTAACATGCGGGGAATTCAACGTACCCCTGCGTGATGCTTGTATATCATATCTTGCTGTAGAACCACTTGGCGGGGTCATACAGCGAGTTACCTATCTAGGTAGGTTCGATTCCTTCCAGCGCTATGGCTGTTCGCTGTGTGGCTCATCTGAACCATTGCAGCGAAAGACAGTGCTGATAAGACAGCTAGATCTCTACCTATATTACGGCAATTAAATTATAGGCATCTCGCGCAGCACAGCACGTCGTGTATGCATCTCGAGGTAAGGTAACAGACTGGAAGGTCATGATTGCCTATCTCTCAAATTCGTTCATCTCATGCTACCTAGACCAATGGGTGCATCTTGTATGCACCACACTATACTCAAGACCCTGGACCATGCTCCATGCAGGTTGTTTGATAATGGTAACATGCCAAGCTCCAGAACTTATGTACAGGGCCCCAATCATTGAAATCCATCATTCCAATATAGACGTCATAAGCTCTTATATCTTACCAACTAATTAATCCACATCGGTCTCTTTTGGGCAGCTCGATTCATCTCACCTCGCATAACCGTTGTGCTGTTGGGTGGTAATATGTGAATTAGTAGTATGAAGTGCATGTGGCTTGGGTAGCAACAGAAGAACAGCCACGCCGGCTACATTTTCCCATGATGCCTGTTTCTGCATTGTCATGGAAAGCATCGACAGGCACGCCACGGGGAGATTGCTAGGGTACACCTCATTATCGTTACCGTTATGTGAGGTTTCGCAAGCCATGCCTAAAGGCACGTCAGAGTTCGTATAATGCTATCCGCCATGCACCTATACGCATATAGCTAGCACAAACTTTGCAAAGTGTTTCCGCACCTGTATGTACGTAACGTATCCTCCCGCAGCAGTCGACATGCTGGGGCAGAGGGGGCTGTGGCCCACTAGGATAAGAGCCTCGATATGCATAAGAACAAGATCGGCAGAGATCTTTCGGGTCACCACTTCTCCTTGTTTCTGGATCTTCGGGTGCTGTGTTGGCCAGTTTCTGGGCCGGTCATGAAAAGCGGGCCGGTCTTCGGGTTACAATCGTCCGAGTCGGTGGTCATGTATCTATCACCCCTTATCCCTGAGACGTGCTAATGCAGCTGCAATTCCATCGCTGAGGTCGTCAGCTTTGCGCGTGGTAGCACTCGAGGCCGTATTTGATGCCCGCATTCTTTCCTCAGTCGCAGTCTTCTTGGACTCTTCGATAGCTGCTGCTAACATGGCTTCCTCCTCCTCATCCATATGGATATCAGGGGGGCGAGAGACGGTGGTCGTAGTAGAGAGTTTCTCGGCGCGCTGCTGAGGTTGTGGTTGCGGTGTTGCGCTGACACCGTCCCGTGATGTACTTGCAGACAAACCGGCCATGTCTCTTAGAGGAACTCGACCCAGCGGCAATGCCTGGTTTAATGGTGTACTGCTTTTGCTGGTGACAGCGCGTCTCTTGGCCTGCTGGACCCTGAAGGGTTCTTCTACAACGCTACACCACCTCTTGACCTTCTTTTCTCCCCAGCCACCGATGATAGCGACTTGCTCGGGATCGGCGTTGACGGCGTTCTTGATACTACCGAAGTTGCTGACGAGGGAGATTGCGTCCGCTTTGTTGATACCTCTGGGAACGGTAACGAACTCGGCCAGTTTCTCGGCATAGCTTGTCGCTTGCTGCCCTTTGATGGCGCTGAAGTTGGCATGTTCGTAGGATTTATATAGCTCGAGGTATCTCGCGGCTTCGGCGGCGGACCAGCATAGTATAACAGTGACGTTGTTGACCAAGGACGTCTTGGACAGCTCACGTAGCGAGTCCTCATGGTTTGGTATGTCAACCATAGTCAACAGGATACGCAAGTTGTACTTGCCCTGTAGGTTGCGGATCCGCGTGTAGATGTATTCAGGATGAAGCCGATGGTACTTGAGGCTCAGAAAGAGGGCGCAAGTGGTCGATCCCAGGCCATAGTCAGCGGGAATGTCGCTGTATTCCCAGGGGAGAGACCGCAGAGCGGCTAGCACTGGGTTGCCCTTTTGACGTGGTGAGACGAGGATTGAGGAGCCGGAAGATCGCTGGGGGAGCGCTTGCGGCGTCGGCTGGACGATCTTTGAGCTAGATGCAGACGCCAATGCTGATGCATAGGGAGGCGGCCGCTTGTCGAGACGTTGGGGAGTCGGCTGTTGTATCTTCTGAGTCTCTGGTTGCTGCGAACGACCGGCGGGCTGCGGCCGGGATTGGCTCGGGGGTTGACTTGGCGTGTTCGCGGGAGCCGAGGATGCGAGCGCAGACAGGAAGTCCGCGTCCGCGCCGAAGTCGTCGTCGTCCATTCTCGCAAGCTTACGGAGGAGAAGGGGAAAAGTCGCGGGGGTGAACCAGCCATGGAGGTAGGTATGTTCTACCTACCGCTAACTAGGTATGTTGTACCTACCTAGGTGTCTAGCTGTGGCTTAGGCGGGTACTCCATAGGCCGTAGGAATGACACCGCCACAATTTCTCCGACACAACGTGCCTCATTTAGTTGGCAACAAATCGACAATGGCATACCAAGACAAGGTATCTGTCCTGCTAATGTGCCAATGGACAGCTCCAGGGTTCTAATAACAGCTGGCTGTTAAGAGCCTAAAAAATACGTTGTGCATACCAGCCCTTGCTTATTTGTTCCGTTAAGACACTTTTTTTTTAACCTGTGTAATGAGTTGTTATTGGCCCAAAATCCCTTCGTAATTGAACAATTCATTGCCTCGGCCTCCTCGACATGGCGCCGAAGAAACAGGTGTCGCAAAAGAAGGGTCCCCGGGCTGGTCCGAACCCGCCCGAAACCAAGGAGGATTTTGAGAATGAACTCCAGTCTCTCGCAGGTCAAGCCAAGAACGATACCTGGTCTCAATGGGCCGGGCAACAGGTCGCCGTCTACGGCAAGGCAGCGGCTTTGATCATGCTCACGGCTGTATATGCCAATGTCTCAGTCTTGACAATATCGCCTGTGTATGGCCAGATTGCTGCCAATAGGTTGCATCAATATGTCGTGTGGGCGGGGCTGTTCGCAGGCTGGGCCGGTAACCTGGCCTTGCGTCGAGCACTGCCGGTCAAGACTATCACGATACTGCCCCTGATAGCTCTGCAAATCCCCATGTTCCAATTCTATCTCTTTGCTTTGAGCAACCTCTTTGGCGCCGAATATGGCCCGGCCATTACAGAAGCCTTAACCCTCTTCCCTCTCGTCACTGTCAGTGCGTCATGCATAGCAGACATTCTAGATCAAGCCGATCTGAGTGGGTTGCCGAGTTCTATTGCGAATCCGGCCCCGGGCCTCGTTTCGTACGTAGTATTTCGGTACTCTGAAACGAGTTTTCTCAAACAACTCGTAGAACAGATGGGAACGTCGATCATGCAGACTCGCATGGCGTTGGAATTGGTGCTGGCAGCTACATACAGCATCATGGGACGGTCGCAGCTATTGCGATACGCCGTTCCTGGTATCCTACATGCAGCTTTCTATAATACGCACCTCATGACCGAATCGGCCACTGCTTCTTTAAACTCTACCCTTAACGCCAATGGTTGGTCGCTCGTTGATCGTTGGGAGTCCAACACTGGTTATGTGTCTGTCCTTGATAGTTACGCAAACGGGTATCGAGTTATGAGGTGTGATCACAGCTTGCTCGGTGGCGAATGGACCAAGTTTGGAAGAAACATTGTCGCCGAGCCTGTTTACAGCGTCTTCACGCAGCTTGAGGCCGTCAGGCTTGTCCAGGTGCCTGGAAAGGTGCCTGACAATGAGGCCCATGCTCTTAACATGTGAGCCTTGAATGTTATAGTATCGCCTTTCAGATTAGCTAATAGCGGCTCAGTGGCCTTGGAATCGGCACAACTCCTTCTGCCTTGATTTCTCATGGCATTGATACTACAATTGTCGAGATCGATCCGGTGATTCACAAGTTCGCCAGCAAGTATTTCGGTCTCCCGCCTAACCACACAGCTGTCATCGAAGATGCGGTCTCTTGGAGTCAACTCAATGCGCCAACCCTACATGAACATTATAATTATATTGTGCATGATGTCTTCACTGGTGGTGCTGAACCGGTTGATTTGTTTACCGACGACTTCCTGAAGGGGCTTAAACACATGCTAAAGCCGAACGGAGTTATCGTTATTGTGAGTCGTCCGATGAGTCCTACTTGTAAGCGACTAACGTATCCAGAATTACGCGGGTGACTTTACGCTTCCGCCACTCAGCATCGTTATCAACACTATCAAGGACATCTTCCCATCTTGCCGCATATTCCGAGAGAATGAGTCACCCGCGAAGGACAAAGTGGAAGAAGCCGGCCGCGATTTCGACAACGTGATGATATTCTGTTTAAAGACCGATGACAAGATCACGTTTAGGAAACCTGTAGAAGCGGACTACCTGAAAAGTATTTCTAGAAGGCAGTTCCTTGTCCCGCAGCACGAGGTGCCCCTGTCGGCTTTTTCGTCGCGCGAAGAAGTGGGAATTCTCAGATCCAACGAGACCGACAAGCTTGCGAAGTGGCACGATCAGAGTGCTCTCAGGCACTGGGATGTCATGAGGACGGTCATTCCGGGTGAGATTTGGAATCAGTGGTAAGACGACACGATCGGCAGGATACCCACTAAGTTAGGTAAGACATGTATGTATATAGGCATTACCAAAAATGTTGATTCCGCACCAGGTTATTGGACAGCCGATTGCGAGGAGTGAAACATTCAAAGCATCGTCATCCAAACCCTTGACCCTAGCGCGGCTTGACGGGAGCCAGCTATCTTTTGACTTTGGCGAACGTGCCTAAAATCATGGCAGTTGTAATCCACGCTAAGCCATCCTCATCCGTCCGTACATTCATCCCTGTTCTTCAACATAACGGCAACAACCTTGCCATTTTTTACCGTTGATTACATAGTAACATTTCAATTATGAATTTGAATATATGTCTTAATATAGTAGATATTTCAATTTATGGTAAGGAGACGAGATGTTACAAATGTGCTATTCAAGATGCTAACCTGCCTACTTGAGGAGGAAGTATATGTCTAATAGGTAATAAGAATTATCTACTATACCCCTATCTAGTTAGGTAGTTTAAGAATAGCTGAATCAGTCTGCCACGGCCCCCAACCACAGATTCGTCCATCCGGAAACTTCAAGGTAGGGCCGATAGAGATCGAGTTTGCTCACGGCTTATCTACCTATTTCTCGTCAGTATCGTTTACGGTTAGGCACTAATTACCTATTTACATGATGTGTGGTCTCATCAACATACTTGAGCGGCTCGGCATTTTGTAAGTGAAGGCGATATGCTGCTTATTTTCCATCTAATCAGCTGCTCTAGGGTCTGCGGCCGACTTTGCATGTGCGAATACCCTACAACGAACAAGCTGCATGAGGTGCCTCCGCGACGCGAATCGGCTTCTAGATAGCAGTGCACTTGGTATTGGAGCCTCCGAACATTTATGTTTAGTTTCGTGTCACAGAACTATCATTTATTATTCATGCCGCGTATCACGATTTCAATTGGCGTAGGAATTTGCAAGGTTCTCAAAGCTGAACGTAGTACCTAGGTGATCCTTTTCTCAGGTATTTGCATGCGTGCGCATGGACAACTGTCTTCTCTCATCTGCACGCTATTTTCTATTTTCTCTTTTCCGTATCTTTGCTGTCCAAGGACTGAGTGTGTAAGGGCTAAACTCTCCAATCACGGACCATTACCGCTGGCGGCTTGCTCTTATAAATAATCCATGGACTGGCCAAGACATTCACAATGTGGCATTAAGTATATACTGTTGGCTGGGATAGGCGAAGTCCCTGCTTACGTGTACGCTATGACTGGAAAAAAGATCAATCTAGGTATTATTACCTAATCAGCCAATGGCAGGGGCATAAGTAGGGTATGCCTACATCTATACAACTGTATATAGATCATATACTGTATCTTGCCTGCTATCGCGTGATTCCCGGTCTACATGTTTTATCCGGTTTCCACCATCTTCCAAATGGTCGGTCAACTCAATTTTAGTGAACATCGTAGCTTAACAGGTTGGGATCTACATCCGGAGCAGGGCTTATACGGACTTTGCCGACTCTCTCAAACTAGCCAATGTCAATAATAGAAAATATGCAGGTCTCAGCCCTAAGCCCGTGCCCCCGTGCTATCCATAGTCTCATTGTATGACAATCTCTGCCAAACCCGTTTTCTCCTTGCTATTGGACCCTACCATATACTAGGCCTGGCAAGCCAACGTCATGCATACATTATGTAATTGTAAATACCCGTTCCCCCGGGTTGTCTACCTGGACTGACATTTTCCGCTTCTGGAGCCTTTACCATAGTATACCATACCCGCGGCGACAACCCCAGTCGATGCAATTATAGACTATGTCAATAAAGTGTCTTGATTGGCTACCTCGAAGCCGCTGAAACGTTCATGGAGGCTCAGATCACATTTATTTTCTTGTGTCCTAGATGTACAGCCATAGGTTGTGGAGAATCTGCTACTTATATATCCCACTAGGTAAACCAAACGCATTAGCTAAACATCCCCAGCACACTCCAGATTCTACCAGCTGAACGGCGTCAGTCAAAATGGTTTATCAGGACATCGACATACCTTTACGTATGTCCACTAGTTATTCCCATGCGAGAGAAGAAAGCTAACGCTTGCTCAGCCGCCTTCATAGCCATTGACTTTGTGGGCTTGACTATAGCCCTCATACCCATCATCCTTCGATTCTGGCTTCGCCGGCGGGAAGCCAAACCACAGCCTCTGAGCCGTAATATCTCAGACAGCTTCATAGTACTTTCATGGTTCTCGGGTCTCGTCCTCATAAGCATCAACGCATGGAAGAACAGTCTGCGGCAACGATACGTCCACTATCCGCCAAGCGAGCTCTACTACAGCGTTCCTCGCCACCTATCCGCCCATCTTCTTTACGTCTCATGGATCTCGCTCTTTTTCATCTACATCTCACTGTGGGCTGCTAAATTCGCCCTTATCGCCTTTTTCGCCGGCGTTATGAACCTGATGGAGACTCGCGTGGCACGATCAATCGTTGCTTTCGCTACCTTTTATACTACGGGCACCTTCATCTTACATATCGTCTTACTTACAAGATGGTGTAATCCCATCAGCGCAAACTGGAACATTAATGGCGAACTGTGCTCCGCCGTACATGACATCAGATCCGTGACGATATCCACGGTTTTCAACATCTCCACCGACCTCGTCATCCTCTCTCTCCCCATCTTCGCTCTGACGACCCTAAGCCGGGAACGGAGAGCGCTCACGACAGAGACCCGGATTACGAAAGCAGAGTGGAGCGGATTCGCCCTCGTCATAGTCGTGGCGGCCTTGAGTATTATAGCCGCGCTGGCCAGGTGGATCACGCTGCAGCTAGTGCATAACGTCCCCAAAGCAAACATCACACATACCATCGATGTTTGGGCCCTAGTTGAGATCGTCGCAAGCCTGCTCGCCGTCTGCCTGCCGACCCTACGTTCCTTCGTCAGGAGATCAAGGAGAGAGTGCCGCCGGAAGATGGCAAACGGACAATACGGACAATCAATGAAGATGATGTCTTTACACTGGATGGGGTCTGAGTACACTGTTAGAAATGGCTCCACAGGCAGTTGAAAATCCAAGTGTTTGGCTCGTCTTGGTGTTCTGAGGCGTTCCAGGGTCGATTCTCTTTGTTTTTTCAGCAGTCCGATTAGAAGCTTGCGACTTGATCTACATGTGGGCAACACGATTGCAATTCACATGCGGGATCATCGCGGAATGCTGGTGTAAGTGCTTAGATGCCCAGATGTTGACATTTTTTATCCTGTCCAAGTAAATGTAAATCGACAGCTAAACTATGGCACTAGATCCAGTAGCAATCTTCATCATCTCTCATTCTCTTTTTTTTTTATCAAGTCTTCACACACGTAAGCCAATAATACCCGCAAAAGATGCGTTTCGACGCTTAGCAGCCAACGTGGATAGCTAATGTGCCGTTAGTTTATCAGTGTCTAGAGAAGTCCCAGAGGTAACTTACCGTTAGCGAAGAGAGCGTAGGAGTCGGCGTTGTTCAGAGCCTGCGATGAGCTGAGAGAAACAGCAGCATTATAGCCGTAGCCCAAGTCGTCAGTGCCGGCAACCTGGGTCAAGTGGGTGACTTCATGGAGGGTGGTGGTGGCCTGGTCCTGGGCGTGGCAGGTGTTGGTTGTGGCGGGCAGAGCGCTGAAGTACAGAGGGCAGTTGACGATGTAGCTGGCAGAGGGGAGGGTGTAGGCCAGGACGTTGCTGGAGCAGGCGCCGTAGATGTCACTGCAGTAGGTGCGGGAGGAGCCGCCGGTGGTGCTGCCGCACTCGGTGATGACTTTGGCGAAGACGCCGGCGACCCGGGAGCCAACCGAGGTCGACCTGAAGTACTCGCTGACCTTGGCGGTGTTGCTCAGCGCAGCCGACGAGGCAGCGGCCGCGAACGAACGGCAGGCGGTGACCGCATTGCGGGTGGCGGTAAGCTTAGTGCCGGTGCAGTCAGACTGGACGGCCTATTCGGTGTATATTTGTCAGCAACTACATCTTCGGAAGGGTACAATTCCCGGGTTTGACGGGTTCCCAAAACGAGGGAAACGGCGGCGAGGGCACAACGTACAGTACGCTTGTTCAAGAAGGCAGTGCGGACCGTGGCGGCCTCAGCACCGTCAACCTTAGCGGTGAGGGTGTTGCTGGAGTAGGGAACGGCACCGGCAATCTCGGTGCTGTCGGCAGCAGCATAGGAGAGCACGCCGTTGGCAACGAAGTCGTACTCGCCGCTGGTGGCAAGGTCGTGGAGCTCGGCAGCATCGAAGCTAACCTCGATGGTCTGTCCGGCAGGGATGGTCTGGAAAGACTCCTCGTCGAAGCCGGCGTTAGAAATGCGAAGGCGGATACCCTGGAAGTCGAGCTTGCTGCCTAGGGACACATGAGGTCAGCACGTTACTCCCAGAAGCGGCTACAGTCGGTGTCACTTACTGCCCTGGAAGACCTGGACCTTCTCAACTGGGGCCGAGTCCAGAATGGTACCAGTCTTAAGCACCTTCAGGTCCTCGGCACCGGTGTTGGTGATGGTGGCCTTGAGGCCAGAGTTGCCGACTTTCTCGATTTGGACATCGAGAGGAGAGGCACGCTTGCCCATAGAGGCAGCGCTGACGAGAGAGGCCAAGAGGGCGACGTTACCGAGGAACTTCATGTTGGATGGATGCTTGTAGACTTAGTGGTGTGTGAGAGGGCTGGCTTGAGGATGATCTTGTGGGTGATAGGTTAAAGATCGTCAGGCAACGAGGAAACGATCGTCTTTATATCCTTATAATCAACAGTGATATTTCTACGACAGATAGGATATCTTTGTCCCCTGAAGCGATCCAGCAAGTATCAGGAAGGTAACCGGCTTATTGACACCTATAAAGGAAAGTAACATTTGGGGGTGCCATAATGTATAGGGCCCCGAGGCAAAGTGGTTCTTGATGCATTACTAGCTGCCTGGTCTTGTCTTTACATTGAAACGTCCAAGTGTTGTGCGTATAAGTCCAGTGTTTAGTTAGGAGTTAAAGAGGATAACTAGTTGAAAAGACATACATACCCCCGTAGATCCACCGTTGGTTCAAGCTTTCTCATTCAACAACTCCAAAGGATCAACACAGTTGTCAAGTAACTCGGAACTCTAGAATATCGAACCAAATTATTGCCATCCGAAGATGAGAAGTCGAACGTGCTCCTTCCGAGATACTAACAGCATTGCGGTTGCGTTGTGGAGCGCTAACTACGCATGGAAGGAGGTCTCAATTCCAGAAAGACAAGACCTTGGCACCTCATTAAGCTTTATCAAGCTCTCCAAATGTCCGGGGTATTCCAATCCAAGCCTCTTGGCAGTACGCGCTGATTAGTCCGGTTGATAAAACAGAACAGCCGGATTTCGCAAGCGAGTGTCTTTTCGGGATCTATATTATTGGAGTGGTCGGCCTGCTCCGCTGAGCAAGTTGACTGGTCGTCCGAGATTCCTATTGACCTTCCCCGTTGGCATATAAGCCGTGGGCAGATACATTCTCTCGCGACGCGGTTTCCTATCTGAAGTAATGCATATTGATGTTGAGGTGTCTTTAACATGGGGAGAGATGCATTTCAAATCAACTGGAAAAGAATCCCTGCTTACGGTTCTATCAGTACTACAATTCGCAGCCATTTCACGGTTGAACACTTACACAACATGCTAGCTTAGTATGTTCTAATACCTCACATCATAAATGTTGAAGGTGTGAACACTTCCTTGAGTGATCTGTTGCTATGGGCTTGCAGACTAGACCCTAAGCCATTCGCGAACATATTGCCAAAGTAGGACCCGGATTTGGTAAAAGCCAACAATTTCGTACGGCCGCCAAGGCTAGGTCTCCTATAAGTAACCTACAGAGTTTCTAGAATAGTAGAGTAGGTGGCCCTTTGTGCCTGAATGTTACCGTCGTAAGCGGTCATCTTCATCTTCGCCTAGGTGGAGCGATCTCATCTATAGTGAGGGGAGAAGGACTTGATTCGTTGTCGAAGCTACAACAGTAAGTAAAATAGCCAAGCGGGGGACGGCAGATTCCAATATATTCTACACTAAGTCAGTCGTATTGTTTCAAGATTGCGAAGGGTGTGTTGGCGACCCCATTCTAATTGGGTAGCCAAGCAACCTACAGGATTACATTGATACTGAAGTGGAGCGCGGATCGGCGATGCTTCCGAAGTGTCCGAATCGGGAAGTAGACGCCGTTCGCATATCTGAGATTCCCCATCTAGAAGAATAGGCAGCTTATTCCTTTTAACGACATATGTTAGGCGAACATTTCGTATAAGTCTAGCTTAACTCAGATGACGGATAAAAAAATTAGAGAAGCCGGTTTGGTGATTTAAGAGAGCAGATGTTATACCCTACCATTAGATGTTGAAAGAGTTTGCAACACTTAAGATATCAAAGCTCATTAAACTGTGTATGATACATCACAAATGAAGTATAGATGGCTGTCCTGAAATTTGAATCGTGTTAGGTATAAAAAGAGGTTAGAATTTAACGTTGCATGAACTGCGGCTTAAGAATAAGTTACAGAGTGTTTGATTGTCTATTTGACATTTACATGAACGTATATCTTTTTATATCGCTTGCTATCTACTATGACTCATCTCATGTTAGATATCTACTTATATAGCGTTAGATATGATATTGAATTGTAGTCGGCCCCTTTTAAGATATAGATAAGTGTTGAACTTTCAGTCAAATATATTCTAAACCTTTACCACAGAGCTGTAACCGGCCGAGATTCAAACGCCCCAAACTGCGTCATTGTTGATAGGGTTATATGGGGCTTGCAATACGATTTGGCCTTGTTTTCTATTGTGGCAGCCCTGTCTAAATCCCCCAAAACCATCCTTATTACAAACCAGCTCCAGAAATTCAAACAGACGAAAAGACTGTCACGAAACGCTACGGAATAAACCCCGGAGACCGGGGGTATCGTGCACGGGCCTACGGCCCGCACATATATATTAGCTGAGCAATCTCTCCTTTATAGATAGGAGCTCTTCCTTCTCTTTGTGCAATATCAATAAGTTAACACCGGGCCTACCAGCAGTCAGGACTGTGATAAGACGGTACAAATATCTCCCCAAGGCTAACTCCCAAGGAAAATTTTATAGAGATTTTGGACCCTCCGGCTTCTAAAATAGCCCATCTCTATGAACATCATTCAGCCAGCTGGGATTGGGGGGACAAATAAAGAAACTTATAGTTTTAACGTCTCTAATACAACGAAATTGTTTATTTTATTTTATTGCAGGCAACTTAGATATTTGAATTGTGGGTTCTGTTCTATCTCATATTTAAGCACACTGCCTCGGCTACGGTTGCCGTTGTGCCCTATCTAAGCCTTGAACTAGAGAACGACTAATTATCAATTATTGGAAAGCTTTGCTTTCCTAGAATTCTGTGTAAATGGAATTTTGGGAAAGCAGAGCTTGAGAAGTTCATATCCGGACCCCCCCTGAACTCTAGAAGTGTCTGCAGCCTACCTTATCTATTCGTTAAGAGCCAATTATTAAACAAAAGTGCGTCAGCACTTTGGTTTACAACGTATTAAGATGGAGCTTCGCCGGCAATGTTTTCCATTTTGGTGACAACTTGTTTGGCGCTACCGGGCATTTTTCGGATGGGAAGCTCATAGCTCGTCAGATATTACTTGCAGGACAATTGCCTAGGCATGCGGGCAACCCCGACCAACTGGTTGCTCGCAATTCCCACGCCTCACTGCTTTCGGGACGGACTGCCCAGATTTGGGATCTGTCTGGACGAATTGTCGCAGCTCCGTCTATTGTGATAGCCACGAATACGTCTTCCCACACTTTGGAGCCAATCTCTGCCTTTCACCCAGACGTGAGGGTCTTCGATGATGCCAGAAATGAAGCGTTGTTCTTCGAATTCTTCGAATTTCTGCATGGAGAATAGAATCTTGTCGATCAGTTTCATCGTCTCCTGTTTTGGCAAATTCGCTTGTACGATTGCTGCGGAGAGATAGGACCAGGGCCGTATCCATACTGGTCCTTGTTCTGGCCTGGGCCGAAAAATGAATCCCCCAAGCCTCAGCCTCTCCGCTATCCTTGTCTTACGATCTCTCCAGTTCGGTATCCCTTTTTCAATCTCCTGCTTCCATGTCCTTTCGTGCCAGAAAAGGCAATGCTCTCCATTGGGTACTGGAAGCCCGTGATTCTTGATGATGAGATCAGTGAGGAGGCCCATCTGCCAACGAAACTGAATTGACGCCACGACTTCTATCTCTTCGTGCCAGCCGTCGGGATTCGACAACTTATTTGGTCGTTCGCCCTTCGCACAACTTTGAAGTACGCCGCCATAACCGACATTCCAGCCTTGATTCCAATCATCGGGGCAGGCCTTCTCCCGAAATATACGAGCCATTTCTTGGACTTGATGCTTGCGCATGCTCTCAATAATCTCCTTGCCAAATGTGTCTGCGGCCCCGCCAGTTGCTGCAGAGGGAGCCACGCCCCCAAAGGTTGTATTGCTCGGGTCCTGGTCCAAGCTTGCCTTTTTCTCATGCGATCCTAGATATCGGACAGTTTGTAACCTCCTCCATCGCTTTTCATAATGAGCCACTGGAATACCGGCCAAGCCGGTCCAAGTGTGGCCCCACTGATCCTGATGAGCACTGAAAGAGAGGCTGTGGTCGGAGTATAGGCGGGTGAGCTGCTTGCAAGAATCCCACACAGCCCGACAGAACGCGTTATATGTCAATGTTTGTTGCTCATTCGGGGATTCCGGCTGCAGCTCAGAGGACGCCTGACTATCTCGCATACCTCTTGCTACAGCCGGCCAGCCTTGTGTTGTGCTCTCGATTAGAGGACTCGCAGTGCTGGCTAAGGTCTTGATGAAGGAGCTCGCGAAGACCGATCCACAAACCCTGCCGAGGCTGTCCGATAACGGCTGGGAAATGGACGGTTCATCCATGCCGGCTGCTGCTATTGCCGTATTGTTGAAATCCGGGTTTATTACCCATCCACCCGAATAGCACGCTGTCGTGATCAGGGTTACTTGAGCTCCCGGTTCTAGATGACCTTTGAGGGTTGTCGCTGAGAGACCCTTGTTTGTGTCTAGCATCAGTTCATAGCCTGGCAGCCCATGACAGAAGACCAAGAGAACCAAAGGCACGTTCTTCTTTTTAGCCAACTCTGATACTTCCTTCGCCTCTTTGAGAAACCTCTGGACCATGTCATTTTGCTTGACAACAATAGGCTTGACAAGTTCTTTTGCCGCAATGAGATCTTCGCTCAAGACCACTTTCCGATCTTGGTATGGATTTCCGTGCAGTAATACTTCCCCATGCTTCCCATTCCTCTTCAAAACATCATAGGGGTCCGCGGCAGTCAGCCATTTTTGTCCAGATCCGATCCCTTTAAACAAATAGTTGAACGCGTAGAAATCGGACAAAACCCATCCATCGATTGCAGGATCGGCTTGGTCTATAGTTGGATGTGCAGCTGCTAGAATGTAGGAGTGTGGATGGATTGTTGGGGGTGTTTGCGAGATGTATATGTGTCCACCTTGGACGAGCTGTCGTCGAGGGGCAGACATGATGGTATAACCAAGGAATAAGTAGAAGAGAGAAAGGAATAAGTAGAAAAGAGAAAAGAATAAGTAGAAGAAAGAAAGGAATCAGATTATACGGCTCAGCTGTAGCTATATATAGCTATTCTAGCCTTAAAATACCTTAATAAGTCTTGAAAGTTCGGATAATCAAAGGAATTTTATATGGTTTTTATATCTGCCTTAACTTTAATATCGACATACACATTTAAAACAAAGCCTTAAACTATAACAATCACCTAAAACAAACCCAACATCACCGAAAACCTTTAAATGGGAATAAACTCTAGATAAAAAAAGAGCGTGGTCGCTTCCTAGAATAACCATAAGAAAGTACCTAGTAGGTGATAGTTACACATCGCATGGCTATAAAAAAAAAGGGATTCTGGCATAATAAGCACTGTACCATAAACATCCTATCTATACGCCACCAGTTTTATGAACTTATACTTCACGCATCATCTCGGCTCGTTCCGAACCGTAAATAAGTGCTATGGCTTATAAAAATGCAGATGATTAATATACAAAGTCCTTGGGAAGCGAAGGGGAGAGAAGCCATGGGAACTTTGGGGTGCTTCAAGTGTTGGGCTTTTCTTCGGGCCGTAGAGGTGCGTCGATTCTAGGTTTATGGCCGCAAAGGCTGGAGGGGTCGATTACGCGGCAGCATTGGGTTGAAGTTTATTCTTTAGGTTTGATGCCTTCTAATATGAATTGATCGGGGCGACCGGCCTGGCTAAGGCTCGATCGAGGAAGCACACAAATCAGGTATAATACCATCCCCGTCTTCACCTGCGTCCTCAAATTCTGCCTGTTGAAACATGCTTCACCACACACCCAAAAAGAATCCTCATCGACGTAATAAGGTTCTGGCGCACTCTAAGCAGTCGTCATACCAGATGAAGGACGACCATGGAGAACTCGACCATCGTCTGGTGACGAGTTCCATCTCTCACTTCTCAGCATGAAGCAGCGAACGACACTGATTTTTTATTGATAATCAGAATTTGAAAATAAACTTATCGGCGAGCTTCTCCTTTACTTCCCATTAATAAGGTTTCCTCGCGGCATAGAGTCTTCAAGAGTAGGTTTTCAGTCTAAATTTTCTTTTATAGGAAACTTAAAAAAAATGGAAGGGGGGGGGGGGGGAGTTGTCAAGGAGAAGCAGAGTCGCTGGGGCTGCCGCACCGCCACAGTGAGTCAGCAGGCTCTTTTGGATCGAGTGTTTAATGTCTCGGAAGGTTATGGAGGACCACTCTGTCTCGGCTCGGGCCTTATACCTGCATGTGGAAATACGCTCAACGATAGGTCAGCCACTTCCTCCATACAACGGGGAGTTAATAGTTATAACGCGACAACGAGACGCACTAATTTTTCGCAGTGTACAATAGATATTATTATATGTGTGGCCAGTTGCGGTTCCAGTATCTATTACCCATATTCCATCCTCGAACATCTGGCGCGCCCTAGTCTTTCATGATCCCAAGAAAACCATTCCAGATACGTCGTGTTGTCACCCTTTGCGCGTGACACCCATGTCACCTAGCCACTTCCGGTTCACGTACTAGCGAGCGCCCAATAGTATTTCTGCCACGTAAGACATTGATTAGTAATTATACACGATATCACGTATCCCGCAAGCTAACTCATTCCATCACTGGGTTGGCTTCTATAGACGGCTACAGAGTTTGGTTGTGGGGAGCTGTGAGACACCGCCGATCGGGAACGCCGGTGGCTGGTTGATGTGCTAGCTACAAATGTTAGGGAGGCGTTCGCATAGCTGTCGAACCCCTATTCCGCTCCCCAGATGTCTTAGCCCAGCTGCATCTGCTACTTTCAATAGTTGGAGCTATCAACCCTTCAGTTGGGTTAGGTATGGGGCAGTTGTCAACTCGGTGGAGGGGGTGGCGGCTGTCGGCTATAAAGGTGGCAGATGTAAGTGGGCTCACAAAGGCGAAGAAAACACAAATACTCGATACGGCAGTCTCGACTAGAATGGTGTACGAGTCTATTGGCTGGTTACTAACGAACGTACATAGGCACTATTCTAACCTTCCGTGGGTTCAATAGTTCGTTTCCCCGGGTTTCAAGGTTTCGTGTTTTTGTGCAGGTCCCCGTAACGGGGACCTAGTCCCTCTGATACACCCCGCGATAGCACCCCCGGTTGCACAGTATAAACAGAAATTGGGAAAAGAAGACCCGTGATCCGTGATCCGTGGTATCTGTGGTCCATGATCCGGAATAATTTTTCCTAGGGTTATACTCCATACGGCGCCAGCCAGCCACAACACCATGTCGGTACGAATGCGGGGAACTCTCATGCGTTCGTCCTTATATATACCCCAAGCTCATTGCTTGTGATTCAGTCTTGATTTTGCTATTTGCCTGGAACATCAATTACTTGCTTGGAACAAGATCGTCATGAATTGCTCGACTCTGCGTTTTGTTCGACATGTTGGGATGCGGCGTAGCTACTGGCCAAAGCCGATCCCGATATCTAGCATTATTACACCTGGAAGTCGGTTTAATCGACAAACCATTGGAGCAACATACTCCTCGCTATCTCGCGTATCCAGCGAAGAAAGAAGTGTAATAATCACGGGCTCAAGTCGAGGTATTGGGAAGGCCATTGCATTACGTTTGGCTGCTGATGGCTACAACGTTTGTGTCAATGATCTCAGCGCCAACCAAGCTGGGTGCGATGAAGTCGTCAAAGAGATTCGCAGCATGGGAAGGAAGGCATGCACCGCTATAGCAGACGTCACCAAAAGGAATGAGGTCAAGGATATGGTACAAACGAGTGTTCGGGAACTAGGGCCACTGAATACCATGTAAGTCGCCAACATGTCATAATGTCCTTGTGAGATAGCAATGAAGTCACGTCAATTAACGTGACTCAGGATTGCGAACGCTGGTATAGTACAAGTCGCGGATCTTTTGGAGATATCAGAGGAGGACTTCCAACGCATGTTCAATATCAATGTCTTTGGCGTGCATAATTGTATGGCGGAAGCAGCCAAACAACTTATCAGCCAGGGTGACTGTCGATCCGATCGCCCAGGAAAACTGATAGCGGCGTCATCGATCGTTGGATTCAAAGCCTTCCCCCTGTTACCTCATTACAGCGCCTCAAAAGTGAGCAATTCCCTGTTCGAAGACGTGTTTAACAGGCGTTCAAACCTCTCGCAAATAATAAACTGACCCCGAGTCTTCTAGTGGGCGGTTCGTGGGTTGATGCAGGCATATGCGATGAGTCTGGCTAAGCACAACATCACCGCCAATACCTTCGCGCCTGGAATTGTTGAAACTAAGATGTGGGATGTAATCAGCGATGGTGTTCATGGGGTTATGGGACTCGAAAGAGATAAAGTAACGGAAACGTTTGCTCATAATATGACGGCTTTAGAACGGGTAAGTGTTCCGGAAGACGTAGCTAAGTTGGTGAGTTTTCTGGCGAGCAGCGACAGCGATTTCATCACCGGGCAAACGCAACTCGTGGACGGCGGTATCGTTTTCACATAATCTACTACGGTGGTACTTGACGAAGGCTGGTCTTCCTAGTCATGTTAATCAGTGAGCTGTTTCTGTTTACGTTGGGTGGCTATTGGTATCACAGCGTTAACGCTTCTTGTCGACTGTTACTATAGCTTAATGGAATATAATACTCTGTTGATGCATTATGGCGCCTCATCACTACGATTCTCTAGCTAGCTCCCCAGCGATCACTAACGCCAACTCCCTGCGATGAAGGAAGAGTTACTAGAGTAGATTCATAGCATATGTTATGAATAGGTCGTGGTCACATTTTGATCGGCTGCGATGTTCCGATTTGAGTGGAGAAGGGGAACTGGGCAAACCTCAAAATATTCATGCTGGTGGATGAACATTTCGGGATAACTGATGAGGTGTCAGAATCTTCTAGATGTATAAGGCTTCTTGACGTGATGCCGTATGTTGGGTAGGTGTTCTTATGCTCACCTCTGGGTTCAGAAGCACCTTGTAACGCAACTCGGTGGCAAACATCACGGCGGAGAAACAAGAACTCGCCTATCACACTGCTAGATGAACAATAATACCAATAATCGTAAGCTGCTTTACGTGTACACAATCCCCATATACTCCTACCATACCCCCCGAAATAAGACACCCATCCTAAGAAGTACGTACATAAATACCAGTAAATGGCTCCCAACACTCCAGATAAACGAACCCCTTACCCAAGCCGAACAACCCTCCACATCCGTAAGCACTCCTGCAAATCCATAGACAAGGTCCCTTCATGCGCACCCGTAGCGTCCTTGACGAGCGCCATGAGCAGACTAGCCTGCGCAAAGATCTCCTGGCGCGACTCGAGGACGTCAAGGTCAGCATTCCTCATGCCTCCATTATCAGCCCACGCCTTCCAGACATCCAACATCTCGCAGATCGCCGAGGCGAACTCGCCGTCGAGGACCATGCGGTGCAGCAGCATGCCGACCACCTCGCGAAGGGCGAACTCGGCATCGACGACTTTCCGCGCCCGCAGCCAGGTCAGGTTGTGTTCGGCCACGAGGTTGGTGTCCCATTTCGGGCTCTGCAGCGCCTCGTGCCGCCTCGTGCCGCGCCGCTGGGCGTCGCGGCGGGATCTGTCGCGCACTAAAGAAGCCGCCTAGTCAGCAACCTCCGGCCGAAAGACGGGAAGGGAAGCCTGTGTATATACGTACTGTCGTTTAACCGCTGCATCATCTCGCGTTCCGTCCTCTGCTTGACGGCGATCTGTCGCTGCGCGGGGTCCATCCTGGCCTCGGCGGCCATGGCGATGCGCTGCTCCTGGTGGCTGCGGACGAAGCTCTCGTGGAATTCCATCTGGTCGTCGTGCTTGGTCGCCCACTGCGGCGTCAGGGAGTCGTCGACGACGCCCAGGATCTCCAGCACGCCGCACGGCACCGTGTCCCGCCGCGCGAAGGCCAGGATCTCGTCCGGGATCTTGTAGTTCCACAGCACCGTCTGGCTCGTCGTGCCGTACGCCGTCGCCGCGCTCGCAAACCACTTGCCGTTCATCTTGTGGCTGCTCACGCGCAGGTGATCCATGTGCAGGCTGTGCACGTTGACCGTCGATACCGGCGGCCCTTCGTCCTGGCTCAGCGCCGACTGCAGCCCGTCTACTGAGAATTGGCATGTGATTGGGAACCTTGCGTCCCTGTCGGCTTGCTTCTGTATCGAGTCCAGTGACTGCTTTGGCGAGCTTTCTTTTTTATCATCGCCAAGCTTCTCATCAGTCTTGTCTGCGTCGCCCGTCTCTTCTGACTGAACCGCCTCTTGGGAGGTCGAAGCTGCCGCGGGAATCTCGTCCGATTGCCTCCTCGGCGGCGGCGGTAGCCGGATCCAATAGGGCGGTAGTGTCGAAGCATCACGCGTTGTCCACGATGACTCCCATGTGACTTTCAAAGACAGGTGCCCATCAGAGTCATCCAGGGGCGCAATCGCCAACGCCACATGAGTGCCATCGGGGTTCTTCATCAGCGAGCATCCCATCGGCGTCCACAACCCGGTAGACCGGAGCAGCCGCCAGCCATGGGCATCAGGAACGGCGCCCAAGTCGAGCAAATAGGCTACGAGCTCGTGAAACTCGACCTCGACCTGAGGCTGTCGCAGCTGGTCGGCGTACTCGACGCGCTGGGTCTTGATGCCGATCGTGTTGGTCTTCCAGTTGAACGTCGTCCAGGAGCCACCGGGTATCGAGCTTGGCTGGCGCGATATCTGCCAATACTCCGTCGATGCAAAGCGATCCCAGGGCTGCACGGCATACCGTGGCAAGTCCACCTCGATCACTTTATTGATTATGTCGCTTCGCGTCAATGCCGTGAGCTTGCCATGTCTTAGCATGCGCTTTATTTTCGACAGCGCTGCCAGCGTCGCGAGAGTGTTGTACAAAATTGGGAGCACACCCAGCACCGCGAGCGGCACACCGATGTACGTGATAATGTTCGTGGCCTGGTCGTTTGCGTTGCTTGACATGGCGGGCAACTTGGTCCGAAGGGAGCCCTTCAGAATTGCTGAACCCTTGCCTTCTCTATCGTAGCATCCTGTGACACGACACGGGGAAATTTATTGATCTAAGACCATTGTCGAACCCCTTTTCAGCCCCAGGCCACTAGCTGAGCTAGTGCCTGCATGATAGCGTTCAGCTGGGATGCAGGGGCTTACAGCTCTATGCAGGACGAACTTCATGATAAACACAAACACGACTCACACATTCCTTTCACGAAAACACGCTTACTACACGCGATTAGATTGTCTGAAGGGTCTTAGATAGGACATAGTTGCCTATATTCTTCTCAATCTCATCGTTATCTTTACATTTGTTAAACCGGCTTCCTTTCTAAATCTTCACGATGGTGAGATTCGCGATCGGCATTTGATGCTTCTGAAGCTTTCGCTGGTTGTAATTACTCCAATGTGAGTCTATGTACGGACATTGGTCATGTACTTAATTTAAGTACCTCGTGCTACAGCAAGCTCGACAAGCTTCCTTCTTTAACCCAGGGCTGCAATAAGACCGGCCAGTTCATCAAGTACGCTACTCTTACACGATATACTTACCTAATTCAAATACGCTAAGTAGTAATATCTGAAGTAATCGTTGTTGTCTTATCATCTAAGATTTGAAGTTAGCCGTGTTAAAGCTAAACCTATTTCCATATTTGCGAATAGAAGTTCCTTTCAGATATTACGCCTTGTCAAAGGCAATATCATCAAAGCTGTCGAGCTATGTTGACCGTCGTGATAATAATGATCATCATGTGAAACTGAATGGAGCCAAGAAAATGTTAGAATCTCACCTTATGAATCATAAGTACGGGCTGAAATGTGACCAATAGCATGCTATAAGACCTGGTCAGCCTCGAGGACGTCCAAGTTCTAAGCACTGAGTAGTGATATCGCTGCAGTCAGATACGACTGGTGTCATCAACGCCGTAAAGCTATGACATATGCTTGTCAATGTTTTTGGTCGAATCATCATTTTGCAATGCGAATGTCGTAGTGCTGAAGAAAAGCGGAACGAACCTTCTATCTGCCAAGGCGGTCAGTGAACGGGTCGTTAATGCTGAACAAAAATAACCATGACAAAATCGCTATCAGAAATGCATGAATGGTAGTAAATAGGTTGTCTTCAACGGGAATCCGAATCAGACTCGTCATCTATGATCATCAAGTAGATGTACGGGTGTTCGATTAAGAAAAAAGGTGTCAACGAACCTAGTCATTTGTCCTAGCATGTTGATGCCATCTACTACGACACATCAAAGTCGAAAGATGACATAACTTCACCGGGTTTATAGCCCCAAGCATAACAATGCATTATCAATCACTGAAGCTTCAAATCAGCCGACGGCACCTCCCTGTAAACCAGATGGATGTAGCTCGAGCGTGGTGATCAGTGGGCGAGGTTTTCTAGGCCTGCCACAAATTGGCGTATCGACTCATGTGATTTTATGTTCGGAGCCCAGTGCCGCTTCATCAAATCGACGTGGAATTTATTGGCTTAATAGAGACGTGCGTACCGTAGTTGGAAACATTGCGCTACTATTTGCTGAATTAGTATCGAAGCCTAACACAGCCAAGGTAGGAATAACAGCGACAAGGGTCGAGGTAAGCGTATCAGATAACAGCCAGGTTTTTTTAATCAAAGACAATTGTCTCAGTCGGTAATTTCCAGCTATGCCGAAGCATAGAAAATGATCATCATAACAAACACTAGGATAGGTATGGTAGGATAGGTTGAGAGGATACGTACCGAATGCTACGAGTATAGCGAATTGATTCCAAACCCCCAGTCACTCGACCTGGGCTGCAATATTCCATTGCATCCGATGCATAGACGCGACTCCGTCGCATGCCTTGAAAGAGACGTTAGCACAACCAGCCGCGCATACATGTTGGGACCAAAGCACGGTAACGGTGTTGCTGGCTCAGACTGACGTGTAAAAACAGTTTCATACCTCAAAAGAGGTCAAAGACTCTAGTTTGCGGTTTACAGAGTGTCATCAAAGAAAAGGAATGGTGGTTCTGAGGAGACGCGAGTACTTACAGCTTTGCATGTTGTGTGAGATGAAAAGATGTAGGTCGCGGAGAGCTGCGAGCTTGGAAATTTGCTTAAATAGCAGATTCAGAAAATTTCCAATGAGCTCGAAGAAGGCTTGGGCTTTGATTGGCTGATTCATGGGCGGGAGGGGGACGGGTGCGGTGGGCAGAGTGGGGGCTCGATGACCATCGGAAAAAGAAGAATCCAACCCGACCCAGTGCCAGGTGCAGCAGGACCCTTACAAGTGTCTGCCGGTCTGTTGGGTATTAGGGCAGTTAGTGGGCTGTATTAGTGGGGTGAGCGGGCGGCAGAACCCCATCAACCCCATAAGATGTGAGGTGTACTCCGTACCTGACCTCGAGTAAAGATACTGGGGATGTTATGACGGTTTGGCGGGGTCCGTCTTCATGTGCATGTGCGTCACATGGACATCAGCGTTTGAAAGCGCAACGAGGCCCAGGCCCTTATTCAGCCCACAGTATCGTCAGCTGCTACGGCCGGAACTGCCCTAACATAGTAGTCCTACTGCTATTGGGAGCAGTTTCTCAATCTCCCTTAGTCATGTTCCACCAATAAGCGCCGCCGGTGAGCTCACACGACCAGACACAGACCAGAGAGACGCAGCATGAATCTGGCATGGCTCGAGTGACGTAGCCGCGGAGGGCCGAGGTTGGCCGACATCTCCCGCGTCGGCACAATGGCCAGCGACAGCCAACGCCAGCCAGACAACACCATGCGGCTCGACCCGGGAAATCCTCTTTTCTCATTTTCCCACGGCGCAGACCACCCGCGTTCCCATGCCGCCAGTGCTCCGTTGTGCCGAGCTAGTGCTCTGTCGATCCGGACCCGGCTTATTTCGCCCCTTACGTGGGCAAGGGACGGGAGGGGCATCGTGGCATTGGTGGGGGGTTGAGTGACTTACACTGGCACTGCTCGTCTGCTCCAAAGTAATATAAACTCCGGCATATCTCTGAGACGTCACGATCTCCTATCCTCTGGTCCTTTCTGCAAATATTCTCCATAACTATCCGGCCTATCTAGACCCAATCAGGTCTTCGGTTTCCCTATTACGTCTTCCGTCTTTCATCGTCTCCAATTGGGTTGTCTAACAAAACAATCGCACTTCTCTCTCTCTTCTCTTTCTCCTAATCATTATCCTAATCGGTCAACATACCTGTCCTGCTCTCCGGCGACGACGCTCCTAAAAACAAGTCAACCCTACTCGTTCATCATGGCAGCCAACGGAAATAACATGTCGCACGAGATGCCTCCCTCAGAGTCTACCAGTGTAAACACGAACATCGTCACATTAACCCGATTCTTGACGGAAGAACAGACAAAACACAAAGAGGCTACTGGTGACTTCACGTAAGAGAGCTACCTCCTCCATCTTGCTTGACCTTGTCTTCCGCGCGATCAAGTGCTAATAGCTTTGTGACACAGATTACTTTGCCATGCCCTTCAATTCTCCTTCAAAGCGATTTCTTACTACATCCGCCGAGCGACACTCGTCAACCTGACAGGCCTCGCTGGGCAATCAAATGCAACGGGTGATGACCAGAAGAAGTTGGACGTTATCGGAAACGACCTGTTTATTTCAGCTATGCGATCGTCGGGCAAGTGCGCACTGTTAGTATCCGAAGAGGAGGAAGAAATCATATACTTCAAGGACCAGTCAGGAGCACGGTACGCCGTGGCGTGCGATCCCATCGACGGCAGTTCCAACTTGGACGCAGGTGTCTCGGTTGGTACAATCTTTGGCATCCACAAGCTAGCTGAGGGCTCGAAGGGTACGAAAGAGGATATCCTGAGACCCGGCTCAGAACTCCTAGCTGCCGGGTTTACCATGTATGGTGCCTCGGCTCAATTAGTCGTCACAATGAAGGGCGGCACCGTCAACGGCTTTACGTTAGATAACTCGTTTGGCGAGTTTATCCTGACACATCCCGACATGAGAATCCCTAAGGAGCGGGCTATCTACTCGGTCAACGAGGGTAACTCGTTGTACTGGGAGGAGAACACGAAATCGTACTTCAACTCCCTGAAATACCCCCAGGACAACGGCAAGCCGTACAGCTCGCGTTACATCGGCAGCATGGTTGCCGACGCCTACCGCACGCTACTATACGGTGGCATTTTCGCGTATCCTGCCGACAAGAAGAGCCCTAAGGGCAAGCTGCGGATCCTGTACGAGTGTGCGCCTATGGCGATGGTGTTTGAGAACGGTAGGATTTAACTCCCACCCTGCTATGTGGAAGCTCCACAGTGCTAATCTATATGCAGCTGGTGGTCAAGCTATCAACGACAAAATGGAGAGGATGCTCGAGGTCGTGCCGGAAAGCATCCACGATCGCTCGGGTATCTACCTGGGAAGTTATGATGAGGTCGAGAAGGTGAAGAGTTTCCACAAGTAGGCTACCTACTTCGCCTGAGGTTATTTCGTGAGCACGGGAGTTGGACCGGCTGTAAAGATATTGCCAACCGACTGGCTATAGCATGAGGACTGTTCCGTTAGGAAACGACGTGGCGACTCCCGTTAGCAAATTTTGAATATCATGTATCCATAGCCGAGTCGCGACAGAAATAATTGCAAAAGAGATGCGTAAGCAGCATGACCGCTACTATCCTCGCGATGCCTCTTGAAGGTACTAACAGTGCATGTCGCTGAAGTTTTTATGGAGACCGACTCATAATATTGGTGTTGGGTCTTGCGTTTTCCGCCCAGTTCTCGGAAAGGATATGCATGTTGGCTACTATTATTCGCCATCTATTTATTTCACTCCTGATGGCAAGTAGGGACATGCGTGTACCTCGTGTGGGCCCAACTATAGAACGCTTCCAGTGTTGTAGACAGATTAGGACTATACTGGAATGGGCTTATTTGGCCCTATCACGCGAAAAGCAAATGGCGAATCCATGCCTGTAGTAACATATGCATTTCTTTTCTTCATCATCATGTACAAATAACCATGCTAATACACGTTTAAACGGAACTACTATCATCACGCCAACTACCACTATCACTCTCGGGAAAGCGATGATACCCGCGCGCTTGACCCCTGAGGCTGCCAAACGACGTATGATAAATGCCCGCCCATTCACCGGATCCGACCTACCGACCGGTGGTAGAGAAGGCCACTTTGACGTCGGCGCGCGGCCACTCGAACAGCACGTCGCCGCCGTACACCGTCGTCGTGATGGTGGAGATGCGCACCTCGACCTCGTTATAGAACTTCTCGCACTCCCGCAGGACGCGGTTGACCAGCTCCCGGCTCAGGCTCGGGTCGTCCGCGTCGCCGAAGTGCTTATCGACTCGCTTGCGCAGCGCCTCGATGCCCTTGCGGACTTCGCGCCCGTCGTAAGTGCTGAGGATCTTGTTGAACGTCGCCTTTGAATTGCTGGGCTGTGCGGCGATGATTGTGATGGTTTTGCCCGATGCGATTTGAGTCTCGAGGTTTTCTAGATACTCAAGCAACTTTCCCAGGGGTCTGCGCATCACGGCATTGAGATATAGATTCATGTGCTCCGCCATCTCGCTGGCGGCAGCTTCCTTCCAATCCTCGAGTACCTCGAGACCATGGGTATTCAGTTCTTCTGAGAAATGATTCATGTTCTCGATTAACAGGATGTGATAATTCAACGCCTCCTTGTCCTCGGGATCGGCACCGCTGTTCGTGAGAGTTGCTGGGTTCTCTCGAGCAATCACTTTCAAGGAGTCAAACATAGATTTTATGATGCGCTCATACTCCCGGTCTACGGCTCGCCTAACGGAAGACGCCGTATCTGTCGTCGAGAGCATATTCTCAACTGCGGCCGAGAAATTCGGGAATACGCGCATAAAGGAGATGACGCCTTTGCGCTTCTTTATTTTGACCTTGGTATCCTCGATCGCGCGGATCTGTTCCTCGACAAACTTGGAGAAACGTGACTCGAGGCTCCCGTTGAGCTTCTGGAGAACGCTATTCAAGAAGTCTTGGTTAGATGATGTCATCTCTATTTGCTTGTGCTCCAAAACAGCTAGAATGCCGACTCCTTGCCTAAATTTTTGTTAGTGATGCCTTCCTAGTTTAGAATGGAAACCAGTGACACTTACAATGGATCTTGTGCCAGAACCCAGAGGATCAAGTTCTGAAGATCTTGTTCCAGGAATAAAAATATTGCTTCCATTGCCCGAGTAACTCTCCTGGCCAATTCACGATCAGGCTCCATGAGTCGGTGTCGCTTTAAATCGCCACCTTGTCGATCGCGTGGTCGTGCTGCTGCTACCAGATCTGGGAAATCTGCGGTCTCCAAGGTTGTGGCATGGAAGAAGTCCACGATGAAGTTCTGCTCAATTTCAACAAGGGGGAGTAAATCGTCCATAATACCAGCAAAAATTTCATAAGCATGACTGCGGCCATCGGGCACTTTTTCCAAGTTTGTCTTGCTTCCCTCACCTAGGGGCCTGCCGAGGCTCCTCGCTAGGGTTTGGCTCCTCTTGACAGTGACCCGCCTTGCAGTCGCCATTGTGCCTTCTTGCTGTTTTTCTATTTGAGCTGTAAAAAGTAGTTCTGACTCCTCGCCCGCTGGTTTTCTTGCGTTCCGCTTCCATGCGTCCAGGATATCCTTGAATTCTGATCGATAGAGCGGGTTGTGCTTCTCTTGGTAGATGTGAAGATAACGATCCCATTCTTCCAGGTTTGCCTCTCTGGCGTACAGAACCAACGGACTGTATCGCCAAAGCAGGTCTCGCCCGGCATCGTGATTCCGAGGGTCAACCTTCTTGGACAAGGCACCGGCAATGGCAGATTTAGTTTCTTGGATGGATTTATCGAATTGGCGAGCCATGAAGCCGCCTAGCCTGCTCAGGAAAAACCTGCTTTCCGACAGATACATCTCTTTCTTCTCTTGCACGATGCGCATCTTGCCATAGTCTGGGTTGAGGCTTGCTTGTTGCTCATTCATGCTTGTATCTTCACTTTTTCGTGGTTCTGATCCGGTCACCGAAGGATCGATCTTCATCATGGCCTTATATAGTGTAACCAACGCCGCTTCGACTTCCTCCAAACCAGAAGTAATTTCTAAGGGGGCCACCTTAAGGGGTTGCAAATCATCTGCGGTGATGGCACATATGTCGAGAAGTGACTCCAACTCATTGCGGAGTAACTTCTGGTTCGATGCCTGTACTTGTAGTCCTTGCCCCTGGGCTTCTATGTAGGCGATATCGTCAGACAATGTCTATGTGTCGTCAGCCTCTATTTTCGTTAACACGATGCGCTACACTCACCGAAAGTTCAACACTGTACAAGGTTAGGAGGTTGTCAAGCTCGTCGCATTCAGTAATAGCAACATCTAAGCCTTTCTTTATTGCATCGACCCTTTCGTCTTCTTCTTGGAACCTAGCAACCCAGCCTCCAGCTTGGGCTTTGTTTAGTTCCCGCTCTATATCGAGTTTCATCTCATCAAAATTACGGGACCTCATCTGGTTACCTGGCACCCAGCCAAAATGGTCCAGCCATCTGGCAAATTCCGTAGCTGGATCTGCAAGGAGGGTAGTGTCCACGCCTAGGGCTGAGAAATACCTGGTGTCATTGCTAGTGACGGCTATCCGTCGGGACTCCTCCTCTTTGCGCACCTCTTCAAGATGCTTTCTTTGGGCTTCTTTGGCAGAGGCTTCAAGACTTGTCGGCTGGCCAGAGTTAGGCACTGTGACTTTGACCTCAGGCACAGATGTCAGCTTCGCATCAGGCTTCTGTGGAGGCTCGACCGGCTTTGGAGCTTCGGGCACCGGCGTGGGACGGGGCGGAGCGGGCACTACGCTAGTAATACCATCAGGACCATCCACAACAGCCTTTTTCGCCGCCTCACGCAATCGCTCTCCGGCTCCTCCTGGTCGAGGCTTGAAGGTACCTGCAGCCGCCGCAACTTTCCACAATGTACCCGCTAATTTTTGTTGAGAGCCTTTCGCCTTGATCATGGGCCCCAACCCTGGCCGCGTTTCTTCCTCATCCTTAGGCGGGCTAGTCGGTGAAGTCTGTAGTGCCGGGCTTTGAGATGTAGAAGCATCAGGGGTGCCATTAAGGCTAGTACTAGTGACAGTCGATGCTTCTTTGGCATGTTCGGGGTCTGACTCTGATTTCTCCGTTCTTGAACTGGTTCCGGGGCGGCTTCCCACCGAATCATTCCGAGAATTCTTTCGTTCGTTGCTTCGAGGAGGAGGCTCTCTTCGAGCCCCTTGACTCATCAAAGGTGCGGGCACGAGATCACTATCCGTAGGGCCCTGAGGCCGTAGAGGATCCATTGGCGGTCGTTTCCTGTCGGGAAGGTCAAATTGGGAGGTAGGAATATCTTGTGGTTCCCCAGATTTCCCAAGGATACCAGACCCCGACATACCTCCACGGGATCGCGGTGGGATACTGGCGGCGTCGTCGCTTTTTGCTGTGGAAATTGATGCCGCGAGGGAATCCTGACTTTTGTTATTCGACGCCAGTCTTCGGAGAGCAGGCTGGTTGGGAACACGGTTTAAGTCGAAACTTGGTGCTGGGGAGGAGGTGCCGTTCAGCCCTAAAGTACGGATTGGTGGCGTGGATGGTAGTTGGTTAAGCCGAGGGCTAGGCATGGCAGCGGGAATCGCCTGTGCGGGCGGTGTCTCGGCCCATAATGGTTTGGGTTCGGGTCGCGAACGTGACGGAGGTCTTGACCCTGGCCGCGATGGAGGCCGAATTGGGGCCCTCAGGGGAGGTAGGCCATCCGGCCGTGGGGAAGGTGTTGGGACTTTGGCATCGATTCGCGGGGGCATAGGAGACGGTCGTGGCGGCGTGCTTGTCTGGTCAGGCCGCGGTGGAACAGCCTCGTAGGGAGGCGGCGGCTGTCGCATCGTCGGTGGTTTTCGTGAACCAAGGACCTGGTCCAGCTCACGGGGGTCGAAGCCCTTTAGCTCCGGCTGCCCGCCACCAGTGTATTTGCCATAGATCTTGATCAAGCTCGCAATGAAGAACTTCTTTTCCTTATCCGCTTGGGCCTGCCAGTAGTATGGCTTTCCAATGTTGACGACGAAACCCGTGTCGCCGGCCCACTGCCGCTGCTGTGGCTCGGTGGTCGGGGCCGTGAACGACTCGATGGCGGTCAAGTCGTTGAGGTCCCACGTCTTGCCGATGGAGAACGAGCCATTTCCGTTCTCTTTGGACTTGTGCATGCGCACACGGCCCGACTTGCGCACGGAGACGATGATGACGCGGGGCTTTTCCGACTCTCTGCGGCTCTCTGGCGGAGGGGGGCTGGTGGGATGCGACCCGTACTCGGTGATTCGGATGTGTGTGATGTAGGTTTCTATGACTGGCAGCGCGGAACAAGAATCAGTGAATGGGTCGGTGTGATGAGACACACGGGAGGTTGCGGGCTTGCATACCGGATCCGTCCGTGTCCTTCTTGTTGAAGCAGCTCTCGACTATGCGACGCTTTTCCTCCTCAAACCTCTCGGCCCTGCTCATCTCGCGACCGTAGCCGGGGCCAGCGCCGGGGCCAGCGACTGGGCCGGGGCCAGCGCGTGGCCGCGGGGGCTCCATTGGTGTCTGTGCCTAGTTGCAAGCTATGAGGAGGTTCGTGAAGGTAACAGCGCGATCATCGGAAGACACGAAGCGTTTCGTAGCGCATCTTCAGCTACCATCTACGCGGCGGCGACTGGACCCGGGTAGATGCCACAGCGGCGACGAGGACGAGGATCGAGTTACAGTTTGGCGTATGTCCGATTGTTTCGCAAGGAAGAGAGGGATTCGAAAAACCGGCTTACGGAGTGAGTGTGAGCATCTAAATGAAGTTGGGCGATGGTCGAAGAAATCGTCGATTAGGTAGGTAGTTGGCTAATGAGCTGCCTACCTTGTACCCTGCCGCAGTCTGTACAGTAGGTTGCCGCTGTGCTGTACGTACAATAGGTTGGATGGGGGTCAGGGGAGTCGAGCAAGACGTGGGTGAAACGGCCCCAGCGAACAGACCCTTATGCTGTACTGCTGTAACCTCAGGGCTGTCACCTGTATTTACTGTAGGTACTCGCTAGACAGTGCACTAAGTCCACTTACCTTAGGTACCTACCTAGGTGGGTAGGGTCGGCGTCGAGTCCAAGCTGCCCAGTTGTCGAGTTCGAAGCCACAACAGGTATAGCCTGGCCTAGGTAGGTACCTAGGTAGGTACCTATGTGGTGCAGAAGCCACATTTACCAGCCTCAATTACTTCTACAGTACAGATAACGTCATGGACTGAGCGCCCAATTCGAAGGCTGCATCTCTCTCATCTTTGCAAGTTCCCTAGGTACGGTATCGCTTCTCATTTTATAGCTTATATGGTACTACTTATGCTTTACCATAACCTATAGGACAATCTTCCCGAATCTTACTTAAACGCTGTATTTCTCCATAATCTCCTTTACTCTCTCAAGTGGGAGTGCCTCAATCTTGTGTCCTAGGTTCCCGACCATCGTCTCTGCCATGCAGACAGCATTGTAGATCGCCTCCTCCGTCGCTTCCGCCGCTGCTTCAAAGAGACCGTTGATTGACTGGTCGTCCACCACTTCCGCCGAGAATGGCGTTGGCTTGAATGGATCTACCTCGCGTCTTTCCATGGATATCGACTGCACCCGGACGTGGTTCCCGGTCGAGAATGCGAGGAAGATATCACCGCTAGGATTGTGGCCTCGACCGCCCACCCTCGCAAGGCCGATAGTTGCTCTCTTAGCCAGGCGCTGAAGCTGGGTAGGGTGTAGAGGTGCGTCCGTAGCCAGGATCACGATAATGCTGCCGTCCTTGCGCTCCTTCTCCCTTTCAAGATTTTCCTGGGCAAGCTTCTTCTCGGCATCTAGCTCGGCCGCTTTAGCTTCTTCCTGGGCCAGTATCTTTCCAACAGGGACACCTGATATTCGGAAATGTGGCTTTTTCCCGTAGTTCGCTTGAACCAAGGCACCGACCGTATAGGTCTTGGGTTCTCCTTTGGTGTCAAACCCTTCAACTACACGGCTACTACTACCCGTCCCGCCCTTGAAATAATCTTTGCCAGTCGAGGTCAGCGACATTTTTCTCTAAGAAAGCGCCAGAGAGAGTTTTTAATGGTTGCTTTAACACTGTCCTTCTCAGTAACAGAGGGACCATCTCTCAAACTTACGGCAGATCATCCCTGTGCCACCACCCACGCATCCTTCCCGGACGCGATCGCTGGATACATTCTCAAGGCCCTTTACGATGTGTGCGGGAGTAACCGGGAACTGTGAGAGGTCATTCAGGTACCCATCAAATGTCTCAGCGACAACGGGCAAGAGAAACCAGTCCACATTGCCCTTTGCCACCTTCTGAGATTTGATCGTATACTCGTAAACCCCTTGGTATGCCGCACCCACAGCGAAGGAATTCGTGATGATGATTGGCGAATGTAGTAATCCAGTCTCATTGATCCAATGGCTGCCAGTCATTTCTCCTGACCCGTTGAAACTGAAAAGGCCTGCGTAGCATGCATTATGGAACCATTCTTTCCGCGGCAGGATGCTCGTAACACCTGTATTGATATTGCCGTCGTCGGCCAGAATCTCTTGCGTGTGAACTAATACCCCGGGCACATCGGTTAAAGAGTTGAGGGGTCCGGGTGCCCAATCTCCGAGGTGAAGGTTCGGTAGGAGTTCACGGAGTCGCATACGAGGCAACTTGTTGCCCGCCGAGGAATCCGAGGCCGACATTGTAAACGCTTGAGATCAATTGTGGCTCGAGAAATCGTTTAACAAGATAGCAAAGAAGCAATAAATATTGCTTCGTCTGGTGAACATCATAACCGTAACATGTGTCGTGTTAGCTCATCTTATAGCCTTCCAATTCTTGTTTTCACATAGATGACCAGGTGGTGACCGCCATGCTCGTAAGCTATATATGAGGGGTACGGCAAACTGAGTCACACCGGGACTAGCCAACGAGATAGAAGGAATTGATGACCGCCAAGATGATGATGAGCCAGTGCTATCTTCCTTAGTACTACGGTACCTACTAGAATGTATGTAGCATCAACAACTTCAATGCTCTGAGAAAAGGAGGGAACACAGTCTGGCGCTAATAGACCTAATTATCTATCCGCTTAACGGCTCCGCATCTTCCTGTCCTCCGCCGTACCGCGCGGAGAACTACCGGTACCTAGGTAATCGATCTCCCATTGTCTCCATTCACCCCACTGAATCTTTGGGGAGTTAGTAAGTTCCAAGGTTACCCCACACAAAAGCTGTTGGAGACCACGATGTAGCCGAGATATGTATTGCCGTGGCTGGGAGTCTTCATCTATTTCTTCTTCGATTAATGTCGGTGTGCGGCAATCGTTTCATCATCTAAGTCCACTTCATATCAAGCAGTAAGACACAAATCAAATAGTTAGCTAGACTCAAGAACCTATTCAGGCAATCAGTCTTTTCTAAGAGCTGTCAATTGTCAACCCTAAAAACATACCTACACTACCCCCACGATGAGTGCCGCTATTCGCGTAGCGCCGAATGTGAGTTGAGTGCTTCTCCATATCCCCAATACCGCCATCGATTGAGCCCGGCTTTAACACGACATCCGAAAGGCTGCGACCCGAGCTTCCAGTCTGCTCAGAACAGTTCAATTCACACACCCGCCGAACTGCCCGTGCCATTCTAACCCGGGCTACCACCACCGCCATGCCCGGCCACAAGTCGAAAAGTACGCCCAACGGACTCATGAGACCGGAAGACGTGGCTTTGCCTCGCCTATGGATCCCGCGCAGCAGAAGGAATACGCCTTTGAGATGGCCGCATCCTCGATTCGCTTCGGGCCCGGTGTAACTCAAGAAGTCGGCATGGACTTCGCCAACATGGGTGCCAAACGGGTCTGCGTCGTCACGGACTCCACCGTCAGGAAACTCACCGCTGTCAAGCAAGTTGAGGAAGCTCTGTCCAGAGAGGGTATTGAGTATGAGATCTTTGACAAGGTCCGCGTCGAACCTAAGGATAGTTCGTGAGTAGTAACGGAATCCGCGCCAGAGACATTTAAACTAAATCTATCGCAGAATCAAGGAGGCGATAGCGTTTGCGAAGCCTTACAAGGCGGATGCATTCTTAGCTGTCGGCGGAGGGTCCGTGATAGACACAGCTAAGCTGATGAACTTGTATACCGAATACCCCGATGCGGACTTCTTGGATTTCGTAAATGCACCGCTAGGCAAGGGAAGGCCTATCGAGAAGAAGCTGAAACCCCTGGTCGCCGTTCCTACGACAGCAGGTACTGGTAGCGAGACCACGGGAACGGCCATCTTCGACCTCGTAGCAAAGAAAGCTAAGACTGGTATCGCGCATCGGAACCTCAAGCCGACGCTCGGTATCTGTGATCCGCTCAACACTAAAACTATGCCCGCTGCTGTGAAGGCCAGCTCTGGCTTGGACGTCCTGTTTCACTCGCTGGAGTCTTGGACGGCGATACCATTCAACCAGAGAATCCCCCGACCGACGAACCCAATGCTGAGACCGGCGTACCAGGGCGCTAATCCCATTAGTGACATCTTCTCCCTGAATGCATTACGTACAACTGTAAAATACTTGCCGCGGTCGGTCAAGGACCCCGAGGATTTCGAGGCGCAAAGTGAGATGCTTCTGGCTGCCACGCTAGCGGGAGTTGGCTTCGGCAACGCCGGTGTTCATCTGTGCCACGGTAAGCAGAACGAACCATCCTACGCAACCCTAGCTAGGTGAGAGCTTGTATTGATACTTTTCAACTAGGAATGTCCTATCCGATCTCCGGGCAGAACCCAGGCTACAAGCACGCAGGCTACGACGTGACGTCACCCATCATCCCCCACGGCGTCACGGTAGCAGTAACTGCCCCAGCAGTGTTCCGGTTCACCGCGCCCTCGAACCCTGATCGCCATTTAGCGGCCGCGGAAGCATTTGGGGTTGACATCACGAATGTGAAACGTGAGGACGCGGGCGAGGTTCTGGGGGAAGCTATAGCGAAGTTCCTTGCTGATCTCGGTGATCAGCCCAACGGGCTTAAAGGGCTTGGTTTCACTAATGATCATATCGAGAGTCTCGTTGAAGGCACTATCCCTCAAAGAAGAGTCCTTATGTTGGCCCCAAACTTGGCAATAGAGCTCGAGCACGAAAGAGACCAGCTAAGGAGGCTATTTGAAGATTCCATGACGCATTTGTAGTCGTACCTTGTTATTTGCATTACGAATTCACGTCGGAAATTAGCTTCTGGGTAGCATCATTTCGCATTAAACTACTGTGCATTCTGCGTGTCGAATCAGTATCATTCAAACTCGCAGCTCGTAATATGGCACGGACCGACCCCAAAACCCAAAACTCGCTAAATAGGCCTGAAGACTACAGTGCCCCTACGTCTCCTTCCGAGCAACGCAAACATGCGCAACCATACCTAATGTACTAGTCGCTTTTTCTTCCTCGGTAAGCTGCTTCGACACCTCCTCCGTCCACCTCCCCAACTCCTCCTGGGTCCATCCCTTACAGAATTGAGCTGTCCACATCGGCGAACTCAAAGCCTCGAGTAAACCACTCAGTGACCCAAAGCGCCAGTTCGGCTCTGCTTCAGATAACTGCATGCTCTCTGCTCTGAACCCCCCAGCCGCCATGACAGTAGCCAAGTGCTCGCTCGTCAGCCACTTAGGATCGAGGTCCATGACCTTTCCCGCACCCGGATGAATGATCTCCGCGACGCGGCTCATCATTTCCTGTGGCCTGCGCGTCTTCCAAGTCGTCACGACCGCGTGGCCTCCAGGCCTCAAGACGCGGTGCATCTCCCTCACTCCGGCGACGGCGTCGCTGAGTGTAAAGATACCAAGACCCATGACCACCGCGTCGAATGCGGCGTCCGGAAACTTCGTGAGGTCCTGGGAGTCTTGGACGTATGCTTCCGCCGTGGTCCAGCCTAGCGCGCTTGCATTGGCCTTGTATTGCTCGATCATGGGCTCGGAGAGGTCTATGCCCGTCACCTGCGGTGGCGGATTGATCGGTAGATTGGGCACAGAGATGTACTCCGGAGAGGGCGATAGAAGCAATTTACTCACGATCCCCGGCCCGCAGGCTGAGTCGAGGATCCGGCTTATGGATGTGTAGGTTGACAATGGCAGGTAAGAGAGTGCAGCGGCCGAGAGGCGCGTGCTTGTTTCTCCCACCAGTTTTTCGTACATGAAACCGCGGGAGAAGTGAGCGTTCTTCGGGCTCGTAGTCGAGTTTTCTGAGGCCATTTTATGAGTATATCGTCTTGTAGTTTTGAGAGTAACAAGTGAGGTGTAGCAGTGCGTGCGGCAGATGTTGGAAAGACAGCGGAAAGTCAAAGCCGTAGATATTATAGATTTTTGAATACTCAGTTCCATTAGCTTAGGAAGATTACCATATGTCAGTTCGGGAACTCTTGACCTTATGTATTATTGCTGTCGGCGACATTTGCTGCGAGATCGATACGCTCCGTAAAGTGCCCGAATCTATAATTAAGCGGCTCGGAGACTTTCAAACCAACGTTGACTTACCCACTGCCTTATGCGTATGGCATATGAACAGCCAAGTTTTACAGAGACTTATGATATAGACTAGCTATTGATTAAAAAGCGAGAAATAAGGATTTGAATTGATGGTACTGGTTTTATAGATGTATACAATATTTATACGAGCATGGAAAGGGTCAAGTGCTTTACAAGTCCCAAGACAAGACTGCATTTGCATACCTAACAGCAGAAAAAGAAAATAAGTAATCAGTAGAGGGGTGTGTAATTAGTGAATTAATAATTAGTAAGAGCTCTAAAAAATTCCTGTGATGTTTCCGACAGTCAGGAACCCTGTGCTCGGAGTAGGTGATAGACGCTTGTTGTTGCACGAAGGTCTCTAAAACCACCTTCGTGGGCTAATCCGGCTATAAACAGAATGCTCTTTGTTCCAGACGCCCGGGTATACCTTGTGAACCAACTAATAAAAAGAATCATAAACCACTGTGCTCCATCCCAACGACCCAGTATGCTTGCAGGAAATTCATCCGGGGGGTATCATAGTTCCTCCCATTATAGCGCCTCTCAATTCCACTAACAAATTGTCATAACCACGTCTTGTGTAGTGTAGCAGTCGAGCTGGTATGGCCATTCGCAGGCAGTTACACCTGGTGGGCAGTCTAGGACACAATTGGTCTTCAGGAATTAAAAGTTAGTCGATCCTCTTTCATATAGTCCCCGAAAATCCACCCTAATCATCAGCTACTTGTAGAGAAGAAGTCACTCACCCCAGCGATCTCGGCACGGCGATGGTACCCTTGATATGGGCGCCCGTTTAAGTCGGACAGGTCGAGCCACGTCCTTGTGTCTGCGTCTTGAGCTACCTCAAGTTGATACGGTTCCAAAATATTGCTTTCGTGGCCGCATTTCACGACCACGCCTTTGCCGCCCGCCAGCGCCGGCTGTGGGGAGGTATAGTAACCTCCTGGGTATACCTGGACGGTAGGCGTGAAAGTACCGTCATTTGCAGCCGAGCCACACCACATCGCAAACTGGCATTGGTTGTGTACTATCAGGTTTGCTGCCATTGTTTCAGGCAGGGTGATGAGGAGCGCAAGCAGCGCGATGAGTATAGATCGGAACATGGCTGCGGTATTAGATGGGGATAGCGAACAACAATGTGTTTCTTGAAGAGACCAGTGAAATGAGGAGTGATGTAGATAGATCTGTCAGGACTTGTTGGGTCAGCAGGTTTACGTCCTTATATATGCCGCGAGGCTTGCTTACTGAGGACCTGGACGTCCCATTGTCCGAACTTCAAGGTTTTCGACGGATTTCTTATAGTTTGTCTGGGCGTAAACTCGGCGGAGCTATTCTAGCACCTGTGATGCTGGGCTCTAGAGCACACTCCACCGGTATCTAAAAACAAGGGATAGGCGAGAATTAAGATAAATTAAGGTAAAAGTTGAACACCTTGAATAAATGCGTGCGCGTCTATGATTCTAGTTTGCACAGGCCGTGGTCAAAGATACGTATGTAGTAAATAATCAATGAGAGATAGATGGGGATAGAAATGGTATGTGTGTTGATGATGGAGGTCTCGGTACAATGGTCTCTTCCGAGAAGCTTGTTATATAGGCCATTTTCAGTTTCCTTTCCCAAATACCGTATACAGCTTCCACCTTCCAGTTCTTAGAAGAGAGTATGTAAACATCTGTAAATTGCCATCAATATCTAGGTAAGCGCTAATGCTATTGAAGTATATAGAGGGTGCGCCCTGTGATAACTGCTTGTTATTTCCGATTTCATTATATAAGGACTGGTAGTTTCCGCGCGGTTGTTCGTAAGAAAGGTGTAAGCAAAGTTTTCCAGGTCATCCCTTCATCATCCTGCGATGCTAGGTAAACTACATGAGTACGTCATGCATTGCGATAATCATCAGGAAACCTTCTATTTTCGCCGATAGAAAGTATCATTTAGAACATAGAAGGGATGATGCTTTATACGGCACGAAGAGACGAAGGACAATTTGACTTCAACCCCGAGAGCTGCACCAAGTTTTAGGGCAGAACGACCGGCGACTCTCTAAATTTGTTCCATAAAATACCCTGGTAGTTCATATGCCTTACATCTCTTCGTTCTGGACATTACTAGGTTACTTAGAAACCATGAGCACCGGATTCTGATTTCGGGCTCTATCAAATTTATCTACTAATTGTCTATTATAGTAGGGCTTTCTTTTACATCAACCGCATTAGTAGGCAGCTCTAGAGGTATTCTTCTCTGCTCTCCCCGTCAATTCCAATGAATTAAATTGAGCCTCTGCTAAGGACAAGAAGTGTCATAGGGTTCCGTTATCGAGCGCTATACTAAAGATCTTTTTGGTATTGATCTAATAACACGTGACTACAATGAGAAACCGACTTGACGGTGGACTGCTATTCAATCGTAGGTATTTTGAAGTAGATTTACCTAAGTTTCCACTAAGGGGCTTCTCGGCGTCAGTACGCATTTGAGTGCTACTAGGAGAGCATAGAGCAATAGTCACTATTAAGTAATTATCGCAACCTCGTCTGTCGGCCACTCAAAAGCGAACGTGTATAAAGGAGAGACGGTAGCCAACGGAAATGTTTTCATACCCTTCGCGCACTGTTAATACCTACACCCACTATTATCAAGAGATCATCAAAAGTCGGGCCGTAAAATATAGCATACGCACGATTGTATTGGGTGCCCCTATCCCCGAGTGCGACGTACCGCACAAGGAAGGCGGCGAAAGCGGGGTTTTTACCGACTCGCCGAAAGTTTTTGAGCAGACCGAGCCTACACCTATTTGTAGTGATTTCGAGGAAGTTTTCGTGGCCATTGCGACAACGGCCAGGATGCGGCTGATTCACATTCCTACAATGGTTATATATGAATACCAAGGGGAAGAGGTCCCACCCTATGCGATACTAGTAAGTGACACTGATGGCTAAACTCAATTCCTTGTTGAGACATTTCTGCATAAGCAGAGACGAGTCTGCTATTCGGGTGCTTTTCTCAACTTCATAGTTCTATTCACATCCATCTAGGTCTCTCAGTATTCTCGTAGAAATGGGTTTACTGATCTAGATATTGCAGTCTCACACATGGAATAAGGAGGAGGTTTCTTTCAGTGATTTCCAGGACGGCAAAGGGCCGTCTCTGCGAGGCTATCAGAAAATTCTTGACTGTTGTAGGCAAGCAGCATCTGATGGCCTAGACGCTATTGTACGAAACACCACTATCCTGTCCACTCCAGTTTCTGATATGTCGGGCATAGTGGATCGATACTTGTTGCATAGACAAACGCAGCTCGGCAGAGCTATCTGAAGCCATAAATTCAATGTTTAAATGGTATCAAAATGCCGCCATTTGCTACGCATACCTTGACGATGTCGACAACCTTGATAACGGCGCAAGCGTTCCCATACTTCCTACTAGTTTCCCAAAAAGCCGTTGGTTTACTAGGGGTTGGACACTACAGGAACTTCTAGCGCCATCAGCTGTTGTGTTCTACTCCGTAGGTTGGGTCCGTATTGGCAGTCGTCTCGACCTCGCGGAACTTATTGCTGAAACTACGCAAATCAACATACAATTCCTTGAGACTGGAAATTTTGCCG
Organism: Xylaria longipes; assembly: GCA_025201785.1. Lineage (NCBI taxonomy): Eukaryota > Fungi > Ascomycota > Sordariomycetes > Xylariales > Xylariaceae > Xylaria > Xylaria longipes. Next base: position 687,854 of record MU619690.1, read on the forward strand.
ATTTTAGCATTGCTCAACGTATGTCTTGGGCTTCACAGAGGCAAACAACAAGGATAGAGGATCAAGCATACTGCTTGCTTGGTCTATTTGGTGTTCATATGCCACTCCTGTACGGGGAAGGCCATCAAGCTTTTGTGCGACTCCAGCAAGAGATTATGAAAGAATCGGATGACCAGACTATATTTGCTTGGTTTTCGGCTCCAAGCCCTCACCTAAGCGGCGGCCTTCTCGCCTCATCTCCGAAATTATTTGCAGACTCAGGTCACATAGTCAAATCACAGACTCACGCAGTATATGGACCATATGCAGCAACAAATAAGGGGTTACAAATTTCACTACCGCTTCTTAGGTCTGATACGACTAGCTCTATGCTGATTCCTTCCCGGAGAGGGAACAGTGTTACAGTTCCTAGCGTCGTTCTCACAACCGCGTCACGTGGAAACATCGCCGTCCTTAATTGCCAACCGACTGATGATAATGAACTGCGAGTTGGTTTATATGTTGAGAAGCATCAGGAATCCGGATCTTACATTCGAGTGAACTACCAAGCCGGTATCGCTTTGATTCCGCTCCAAGAAGCCATAGAGAAAGCGACACAGACGGATCTACTCATACAGATACAGAATAAAATCGCGCGGGCCCCAGTCACGTCAATTTACCAGACTAGTAGACCTGTAATTGTTCAACCATTTTGTTTTCCTGCATCCGAGTTCAAGCTGAATAGCACGAAGTCTGAGATAGAATGGCAATACCAACCGATGGGCTCAATGTCTTCAGTCATTCTAAATTTCTCGTCAGCAACGGAAAAACAAAAGCCTTGTGTTCTCGAATACACGAATTCTGAAGGTCATGGGTTTGTTTTAGTACTCCAGAAACATGTCGCACTAGGGAAAGTCACCGGGCTTGAGGCCTTCGTCCTCGAAAACGCGGAAATGGCGAAAGATGAAAAAGGGGTGCGGGCTCAAGTTGACGACGCGATCTACGACTTTCGAAGACACGGCGTTTCGGTCAATCAAAGGTTCTCAAACGGGCTGCTCACTATAGTCCCCAAGATTATAGAGGCTCGTCATGCTTCGATCGTAAACTTAGAGGCACGCAGGGTAACTTCATCTATCCAAAAGAGAAAGATATCTTCGAGTCTACTACCAACACCTGTTGACATAGCGGATTCCCATAGGCCAAGAGCACGGGACTAAGAGCATGTAATCAGTTCTCCGAACGTAAGATTCCACGACGATGCTTTTACACTAGCCCTTATCCTATATATATCTCCTCTTCTTTTACATGATCCTAAATCAATAGACAACTATCTGTCACAAGACTTGAACTGCACAGCAAAGACTTTCCTGTATATCACAGATTAGCCCACGAAGATGTTTTGGAGACCTTCGCGTAACAACAAGTCTTCAGGACACACCTTTAATCTTGTAATAGTAGGAAGGTGTTCTAACAACACTTAGTGCAGAGAGGTCCGCCATCTTATCATTTATGTAGTGGTATGGCGGTCCCTGATAGCGCTCGGGGTGTCGCAGCAAGGGACATTAAATTCTTAGCGATAGCGTCTCTAAATTGGAAATGCGGAAACGAAGGTAGGCGACGGAGTATTCCATATAACGAGTTAGAGGGCTGGTATTACGCGTATCACCTGGTAGTTTGGCACGTGAAACCCCTGTCCGACGAAACATCAAGTTAATGATCCCATTCTGTCGGAGTCGGGGTTAGTGAGAAGAATGCCATCTCACCCAGTGCTGGGTACCTAGGTAGTAACAAGTAGCGGTGTCGGCAATTCGGCTTCCAAAGCCGGCTGTGGCGTTTGTGAGCAACAGCCAACTTCAGGTATACGTCGAGCGAAGTCCATTCACTCGCTCTGGGAAGGCAAGCTCAGGTTCTTACGAGTATGCACAGGTAGTCATTTTAGAACCAACGGCGGACGGGAAGGTTGTGGGTAGCGACCGATAGCTATACTAATGAAGGACTGGTAATGCAGGGTACAGGACGTTTAAAACTCGTAGCCCGCAGATGTTGAAGATCTTATTACCCCAACAACTGAAGGCTCCGCACCATAAGTCCTACCCCAGTGCAGCTTAGCTTTGAACGCCATGACCATTTTCCTCATCCAGGCGTGGAGGTGAGCGGTCCGCGTCCCCTTTTAGGTACCACTGGTGTGGGGAAGTACGGGATGTTTGGGGATGAGATGGACTGTTATAAAGCCTTCATACGGCCGCTTTGAATTGAAGGGGAGCGGTCGAGGTATTTCCGAGTGTTCAGGAAATCGTTAATAGCCGCCTCTCTGATCTTTTCTTTCTTCTCTTTCTATTTTTTATTGAAGAACAGTATTACACATTATTGAGCGCGGATAAGATGGGCGACTCGAAACTCAGTGATGACGGGGGTGGAGCGACTGTTATCTCCTCAATCGGACCCGAACCTGTTATCGTCGTGAGCGAAGGCACAGGTAAAACCGCCAATATCTCGGGCGCAAAAGCCAAAGAAGTGCACAATGTTAGTGATCATGGATTTGTATTGGGGTACCATTACATTTTGAATTTTGGGCTGATGAGCCTACATAGGCGGAGCTGTATGCAGCACTCCAGGAGACAAAGATCAAAGTCTGGAGCAAAGAATCACGGACTTTATACTGTTTGACGCCACTTCCATCCCTAGCCCTTTTGAGATAATACTGACAATTGGCCCAGTGGCTATTTTCACGGCTTTCCTCTGCGCTTGCGCCAATGGCTACGATGGTTAGACTTCCAGTCATAGTTGGATCCAACGACATACTGATGTAGGCCCCATTAGGATCGCTGCTCACCGGCATCGTTGCCATGGAGCAATTCCAAGAAGTATTTCACAGCGGCAAAACTGGGCCAACTGTTGCCTTATTGTTTTCTCTATATACAGTGTCAGTTTCCCCCGGGAAGAGTCAAGAAATATACGCAGTCACTGACCTGCGTCTCATGTAGTGGCTCGATCGTCGGTGCGCCTTTCGCTGCTATCGTTTCGGATAAATTCGGTCGTCGTAGAACTATGTTCATCGGCGGTGTGATTATTATTATCGGCACTGCCATCATCGCGAGTAGCTCAACTACACCGCAATTCGTTGTAGGGCGCTTCATTCTCGGCGTCGGTATCGCCACTATGACAGTGAGCGCCCCAGCCTATGCTATGGAGATCTCACCTCCTCACTGGCGTGGCCGTGCTACAGGTAAGAGTTCGGAGATATCCTCTTGAGTGTCTCGTTGACCTGAGAATGTTAGGTTTCTACAACTGTGGATGGTATGGAGGATCTATCCCGGCTGCTGCGATTGTGTTCGGCACCGAAAACATTCCAAGCCACTGGGCATGGAGAGTCCCGCTACTTTTACAAGCTTTCGCCTGTGTTATTGTGATGTTCACCATCTGGTTTATCCCAGAAAGTCCCCGATGGCTTATGGCCAACGGCAAGACTGACCAAGCCCTCGCGTTTCTTGTGAAGTTCCATGGCAACGGTGACCCAAACTCCCGCCTAGTACGTCTTGAGATTGAAGAGATGAAAGAAAATATCAGAATCGACGGTATCGACAAAAGGCCATGGGACTGTAAGTTCTGCTTTGGGGTTACTTCTGTGTAAGAATCGTGCGCGGCTAATGTACTCGCTAGATCGACCCATTTTCCTAACGCATAATGGCCGCTGGCGTTTTGCCCAGGTTATCATGATTTCTATCTTCGGACAGTTTTCTGGAAACGGACTCGGCTATTTCAATGCCACCATCTTTGAGAACATTGGAGTCAAGTCAGTCTCACAGCAGCTTGGGTATAACTTACTTAACTCTGTCCTCTCCGCGGTGGGCGCTCTTTCTGCAGTATCACTCACAGATAGGATGCGTCGACGGCCAGTACTGATATATGGTACATTCGGTAAGTTTCCGCGTCTTGATGGAATATCAGTCCCGCTGACGTGTCATAGCATGTGCTGTTGCCCTCGCCCTTAACTCGGGCCTCTCTGCTGCGCTAGACTCTCAGGGGGAAAATATTCAGAGTTCATACGCCAAGGGTGCTTTGGCATCATATTTTCTGTTCAATGTCGTCTTTTCGTTCACGTACACCCCTCTACAAGGCGTTATACCTGCCGAGGCATTAGAGACGACTATGCGGGCAAAGGGCTTGGCAGCATCGGCTGTTATCGTCAATATTGTTGGGTTTATCAATCAGTTCGCTGGGCCCATCGGGCTTGCAAATATCGGGTACAAGTATATTTACGTCTTCGTGGGTTGGGATCTGGTCGAAACTGTCGCCTGGTATTTCTTTGGGTGAGCTAGCTTCTGCCGTTTACCCTATTTGATTTTGGCTAACAGTTTTCCCAAGTGTGGAATCCCAAGGCCGCACGCTTGAGGAACTGGAATGGGTTTACGATCAGCCGAACCCAGTCCAAGCTTCACAAAAGATTGACAAGGTTATTGTCCAAGCAGATGGAACGGTGACTGAGAAAGTGGTCGAGGAGGGAGCTTAGGCCCAAATGGAAGGGATCAACACATCATCAAAGTGTGCCTACAGTAAGCGTATGATGTTGGTTCGAAGATGTGATGTGAATGGTTTAGGAGAATGCGAGTGATAGTTGAACCCCAAATACATGTATCATCAAAAGCAAAGCATTGACGTTGTAGGTGGGCTAGGCCAGGCCCATCTATCCCCGCTGTTCTTTTGTCTGGCGCGGCTTACCTATGCAGGCTAGACTACATAGTAGTCTAACTAGGGCTTTCTACTAGGTACTGTACCTTGAGGCACAACTGTAAGTACATTGCTATACGTACCGCACTACATCCTATCAGCGATCCTATGAAGTTCACCCTTCAGCTAGACTAGTCCATGAATCACATGCCTCTAAGTCCAACATGGCTAAAGAACGGGCTCTGTGGCTACATACCGTAAACAATCACATGCAGTTGGTAAGCTCGTAACACGCACCAAAACAAGACAACTTCAGCTCAATTCGGCTTCGGCCTAACTGCACCGAGTTTTTCTCAAACAAATACCCGTAACCCGCTCAGCGACAACTACATGCTCTAACCTCTTACAGTCAGGACGCACACTAGCACCAGCTGAGAAAAGGTGATGTGGTGCCCATCACATCACACCACCACCAGTACCCGAATTTGATGTTCTTTTGGGTCCTAACTACTGGCTCTTGAAGCAGGCTGTGTGCAACGAACCAACTCTCGAGCCTGACCTCACATCGCAACAAGACACCAAATTTGTCTTAAGAAGAAGTGGAAGTAGTGGCAGTCGTCAGACACGTGCAATGGCCAATTACATACTTCTGGGGTCGGTGAATGCAATTGTACTTAACTGCTATTCGCCATGCAGCCCGCTGCCCTACCTAGGTAGGTAGAGATAGTGGACTAAGAAAAACAGCTCTTTCAGTAGACTTATAGGGCTGTTAGGAATCCACACAGCCTTTGAGTGCTGACATCATCTGTACAGAGCACCACAACCAATGAATGCTGCTGCAATTCAAACCGTGGCTTCGGGATTTCATGCAGTCCGGAGAGACACGTTTCCAAGCTCCCGATCGTGTGGACCGTTGGCCGCGCCACGCCGCCACCCGATACTGTTAGCTGCAATAGGAACCTCCAGACCCTACACTGTGTTAGCGTAGGTATCGTACCTACATTTCAGCTTGCCGCGATAATTCGGTCATTAATATTATCCTAGGTTGTCTGTTCTAGCTAAGCTGCGATAAGCGCCTACTGACGACCCAGAACAACGTTCCATCAAGGGTGGAATGCCTACACACCATGCTAGCGTCTGTGTACTACGTAAGTACGGAGGCATCTACCAAAAGTCCTGCTCACCGCCTTTGGACCCATTTTTCCTTGGCAACCAAGAATACCTAGGTAGCTGTACCTGCCCGAGCCTCAAGGCAGTAGTCCACTATAATTACCTGTAAGCTAGGTACTAGTAGTACCACTAACTGCACTATATTTATTGTGGGGCTTGATTCTGCCTGGCAGAATTAAAAGGTGGGTCAAAGGCGGCGAGCAGGACTTTTGGTAGATGCCTCCGTACAGTACAGTACATTCCACCATAACGGTAACAGGGAGGTGGGTACCAAAATATCCGCTAGACTACAGTAGTATAGATGTGGATGTAGCCAAACCTGAATAGAGCTTAGCGTTGATAGGATTCGAACCTGTGAGCCTAAATCCACACCTTGACGCATGAATCCCACGTGGAAGGCACGTATCGATATCATGCGTGTGACGGAAGTCTTGGCATTCTGACGTCAGCCTCAAATAAATGTATCACGTGTGTTTACCTCTCTGCGACTTCGACTACAGCAACCCATACATCGCCAAGATCAATACACCGGCTTAGGTCTACAGCAAGGTCCTGGAAATACCCCGTAGGCCGGCATATCGACTCTTCTTTATTTTCGTAGTACTGCCACAATGTACTTAATGAATTTTAGACGGTATTACCGAAGTCGATAGTATTCCATTAGTAAAACTCCTACTCGAGGACACACTAGATAGCATACGGGAGATTGAGAAACGGAGCCACGCTCGAGAATGCGATTCCCGCAAGCAAACGACTAGGGTCCATCGTAAATACACGCGTGACATATGATGCCGGGTTCCATTCATGCGCTGGAGGCCAGGCAGAGTCATAGTCCTGCCCTGTTCCCGATAAGCGAGACTTGTCACACGATCCTCCAGCATACCAACAAGGTCTATCTTCTGCGGCACATACTTCCGCTTCGGCAATCGACGGCGGTAAGTCCGATATAATGCGTCAGACACTGAGAGGGCTCTTCTGGGAGGATTTGGAAGTGATCCCCAAGAACTCTTTATGGTACGAGAAAAGAAAAAAGATACCCCAGCAACGATTAGCGAGCCAACAGGCTTGGAATAGCTTCGGCCGCGGTGGCCCCTTTGAAAATACACGTGAGTATGTTAAGGGGTGATAGATTAGTGGCTTTTACTTTATTGGTTTAACGCCTACATTTACTGCCTCTGTGAGTTACGAACTAGGTCCATGGAACCAACCGACGAATGTATACCTCGACTAACAATTAAGGAGATTGTGGATTAGTATTTCTAGGACATTCTCGACCATGGAACAGTCTAAGCTTACCGTTATAGGCATCAAGGTTGTAGCTCTCCTCCACTGTTTTTTAGATATAAAAAAAGCCGTCGGCAGCCGTTATTTCGGATATCTGGCGCCATGAATACAGACTAAAACCCATCACTCTATCGTTCAACACCATACATTTCTTCGTTTGCTTAGCATTGATATTCATGATGGCTCTAGTTATCAGTAGGCCCTCTGCCCTGAACCAAATCACAAAGTTCGAACCTGAAGACGAGCGTAAGGCGCTCATCAAAAGGGTCGTGAACCAGAAGATTTTGGTGCCAGACATCCTGTCGCTGATGCCAGCATGGCCTAGCGAGGTTCAACCTGATGTTGAAGAAATTAATAAAGAAATCGACGAATGGCTCATAACGTGAGTCTTGGGTGCCGAGGTAGTCAATATCATGTGGAGACGGCTAATTGTTGAGCAGCGTCAATGTCGACGAGAAGAAGAAGGCTAAACATAGAGTTCGTGGCAATTACACGCTCCTGACAGCCATTTATTACCCGCACTGTAAAAAGGATAAAATGCTTGCTCTCTCACAGTTTTTGTATTGGATATTCTTTTGGGACGACGGTAAGGGGATCGATTTTCCTTGTTGGCTCAGCAATGAGCACTGACTTCCAAGCAGAGATTGACACTGGCGGCGATCTCACGGAAGATGACGAGGGTACTCTTCGATGCTGCGAAGAGACGAATCAATGCATTGATGATTGTCTGGGGTCGAACCCTAATTACACACCTCCAGAGGGTTCGCGAGGAACAGTGGAAATGCTCTATCCCATATTGAGGGATCTGCGTGCTGGCCTGGCCCCGGTCTCAACCGAGCGTCTACGCCGGGAGCTCCACGAGTACGTGAATGGTGTCGCCCGTCAGCAGCGTGTGCGGAGAGCGGATTACCTACCGAACCCATGGTATCACTTCCAAATCAGATGTGATGACGTGGGTGTGATCCCCAGCATTACGCAAAACGAGTACGCGATGGAGTTCGAGCTCCCGGACCATATTCGATCGCATAAAGCTATCGAAGTGATTGTACAAGAGTGCACTAAGATCACCATCCTGCTAAATGATATTCTGTCTCTGCAGAAAGAATTCGTCAGTGCCCTTCCGTTTCATGAGATGCGTGGCTCGTCTGGATGAAATTAGACGAGATGTGAGCTGACTTTTGGCTACCACAGCGGGTCTCGCAACTAGAGAACATAGTTCTTCTCTTCATGAACACCTACGATCTGTCTCTGCACAGGGCTGTGGATAAGGTGCTCGATCTCATCCGAGACCACTACGCCATCTGCGTTGCCGCGGAGGAGAGATTGCCCTGGAGTGACACAGACGGGAAACTGAACGCGGATATTCGGGAATACATTCGGGGTTGTCAGCGATTGGCTACGGGCACTGCTTATTGGAGGTTAGCTTAGCACCCACATCATCCTCTATTGTCGGATATTATACTAATCCCTGCAGTTACTCGTGCGAGCGATATTTCAAGCAGAGTCAACTAAACGAAAATAGAGAGGTACTGCTCGACCTCTCATATGCCAATTAACCAACGAACCAGCGGGGTCTGGGGACTACCGCATAATCTGTGAAGATTCGATTCGACACTAATGCAGCCAAGAAAGAGTAGAAAGTCTTAATTGGTCAGCGCTGGTCAGAGTCCACTAATTACCAAAATAATTGGACCTAAGGATTCCGGGGTAAACCAATCAAAGCCCTTTATTTCTCCTTGGCTACATTAGTGTCGAATCGAATGTTAACAGTTTATGCGGTACCTAATATGAATTCAGTAATATGGGTGGGGAGACGATGTAATACGGTAATTCCCGTCCCGGTCTATTCTCCACCTTTGGGGTTGGTTTTGTTCTTACGAGGACATGGTTTGGTAGACACGACGGACCTACTGTACCTAGGTATTTGGGCTAATAGGCACATAATTAGCATACATAGTAAATCTCCAACAATAATGGCTTATTCATAACATCCGTCCACGCCAGCGGCTTACAGTAAAATGATCCCTTGGTTAATTCCACTTATTTGTGAAGATGGCAAAAATTTCTGTTCTATTTAATTATATGTAGTTTCTGGGTCAGTTGATGAACAGTAGTCAAATTCAACTCGTATCACTGGTTGGCGCTAACACAATAAGTCGTTTTCTGATTGGCATACTGTACAGCAGATCTCATGTTGCAGGCTCCCCTGTCAAATACTGTATGGTACCACCAGTTGATTGTTTAGGTAACATGTATCTGTTTATCTAACCTAACTAGTTAGCGGTCGTAAAGGTGGATCATATTTTCGGACTGGGCCAGACCAGATAGATTAGTAACCGAAATACCGCCTTGAAATGTAACGTATTACCTACGGAGTACAGTGGTTTCAAAAACTACGAAGTGTTGCTGGCGGCTGAAACTGTTGAGAAGACTTCAAAATATCTTAGTTCCCTAGCTTGTAAAAGTAAAGTCAAACTGTAGCGATTAATATTCGATGTCAAAATAGGTACTAGTGCTCGCGCTAATGATATGAAGATCTTCAAAATAACTTCACAGTCAATTACTGACTTCATTGGATTCGAGCACGCCACAGGTTAACACCTCTTCGGAAGGCCAACCCATCTTGATGGGCACCATTTTGCGCGTCTGATCGAAGTGCACGCTCCCATACCTCACGTACGCGGCAAATGTGTTCTTGACATTGTCCTTCTCCTGGTGTTCCTTACAATCCCACAAGTCTGCCAAGAAGGAATCCAAGGCGCCTGCTGGTCCGTGGGACAACTTCATGGTCGAAGTATTAGCAAGTGCGGTGGTAACAAAGTTCTCTGCTGCCTGCCACTTCTCATCCCTCATCACGCCTTCGCCCGTGCGCTTGGCTGTAAGGAGCTCGAATTGACGAGTCCCGGACCAGTTCGTCTGTTGTTGGAAGTAGTACGTCTCCTGAAGCGCAGGAAACAGCAGCATGTGATTGGAGTAGTACTCGGGACCGTTAAAGCCGTCACTCGGGTCGATGAGCTTGCGCAAGCGTTCAAAACACATGAAAGCAGCCAAATAATCACTGAACGCCTCCATCATCATGTTCAGATTGGGGCAGTTGAGCTTATCAACGGGGGGACACAAAAGAGGGAGGTGCCGCAAGAGGGGATGCTTGTGAAATCCGCGCGCGTTGGTCACCCCTTCCCACAGCGCCAGGTAGATATTGTGCCATCGTTTGATGAAGGGATTCCCTCTCTTTGCGGCGATGAACCCGTTGAGCATGCAGTCTACGCCTGGCCGCATCTCAATCACAAACCCCGCCACCTCATAGGGACTGGCTGGGTCCTCGATCTGCTTCCAGCAGATGTCGTCAATGTTCCGGAAGAGAAATGTGCCTACGTCGATCCAAACACCGCCATATTTCCAAATGAGTGGCAGCCGAACGAGATCACCTGAATGCGGCCCGACGTCAGGACCGTCCATAATGTTGTCATTGAAAGCATCAGCGAAGTATGAGCTTTCAATGTAGCAGGCAACATTCGTTGGGGAATCTGGTACTTTATCGAGGAGGTGAACAGTCCACTCTGGTCCTAGCCGTCGAACCCAATTTATGACATTCCGCTGAACCCAAGGGGACATCTGGGCATAGCCTTCATGCCAAAATGCCCAGACATTTTTGTCAGAGGTGATGGGGTGCGGCTTCTGAAGCCATGCTGCGATCTCCTCGTCGCTTCGGAGATCGAGTTTATGGGGGTCGATGAGTCTCAAACCTGGTGGTACACTGACCTTGACTGTGGAGAAGACAGTCGGCTCAGGCACTGCGTTCACTGCTATGGCTGAAGGAGCCATATTGGGCCTAAGGGGATTGTGCTAGTGATGACAAAGGGCTGGATTGCTTCAGGTTCTTGCGCGAGTGCTCCCATCTTCCGTCCCCGGGCCGATGCCCGTTTATCAAGACCTAAAGCAGGTATCATTGAAACAGACACAGGGACCAATGCTTTTCGGGACAATGTTTTACTGCCTAGTATGGCTTGGATAAACAGACTCCTACGATGTTATAATAGATACATATTACGACGAAAGAAGCAAAAGGGCACCTTGAGAGGATGCTGCCCTCTGACGGGATGTCCTAAAAAGGTGGGCTGCATAACGCCGAAGCTGATGCGGCTAATAATTCTCCTAGTGCGGATAGTTCCCCAACCAAGGATTCGTATAGATGCCAAGACGAACCATTGAAGGAAATGGCTGGATTGGGCGACAGATTGGCGGTTTCAAGCAATCACGCGCATGCGCTGGGACGGGCCACTGCGATAAAGATGGTGCGATAATGATGTACATAATGTGCATACATCCATCGTATATATCACGGCGTGGATGAGCTAGCTCGGGCTAGCCCGAGTTGAGATATCTGAGCCAAGTCGTGATACTCCACAAACGTTTGAAGGCGAGTGCATTAGAATCATGTCGGATAATGGCTCAGCAGTTGTGATGCGGGTAGAGCGGATACAGAAAAGCCATGACGCTCCGAGGAAGCCGCTGCTAGCTCAGCCCAGATTTTAAGAATCTGATATCTTACCAATAGAGACAAGGTTAAGCTCGCTGCAGAGATATCAGCTCTTCGCGACTTTCCCCCGCAGCTTATTGGCCTCCCGTGCTCACTTTATTTTATGAGATTACTCAGTGTCCCACTCGTCGTCATGTGGCAGCAAGATAGGCGTCGTTAACTTGTCAAGAGTGGCCCGTTAGTAATAATTAACTCATAATATCATCCCTCAGGGGCCAGCGAACGCTCGCAATGGATGCCGCAAATGTTCCCAATCATGTTGATCATGCCAGCCTGACAGTGTTAGCGTGTCCGAGAAGCCGTAACCGACGCTCTTGTTACCTAGGCTCCTGGGTGTCTCTAGGCAGATTGAAGGATGCGAGTGACTATAGCCCACCGAGCCTACCGACCCCGTCTGTTAGTTAGATATTAGACTCCTACTTGACTAACATGTATCAGTACCTTCTCCTGAGGTAGCCTACAATCAAGATATAGCATTTTGTCTGCCTTGTCTTTATTCGAGACTAGGCTTGTGTGACGTTGCAATGGCAACCCAACGTGCATGAGCTTGCAAAGGGACCGAGAGGTTTCCATCAACGACTTACATACCACCTACGTAACCCGTGGTTATCGGCCGAGTGATTGGTCACCTGGCCTACATTCCAATTATCAGACATTGATAGTTCCGATCAAGGGCGCTGGCAAATACGGAAACTGGTCAGACATGCGGGTGATACCATTTTTTTAATAGGGGTAGGAGGATCCCCGGACAGCCATCCTGAGGCGAGACTGATTTTCTTGTCATTCTCAGATATCTGGGCAATATTCCATCATGCTCACTATGGATTCCCCTAATATGTCGATTCTATGGACGTTGGCTGCCACAGTTTTGACGGCCTTGGTCGGAAACGTTATTACACTTTATTTCAAGCGGCTTAAAACATTTGCCGTTCCTACAGTCGGAGTAGAGAACGATGATGTTAATGCACTTAAAGGGCGTTATGTACATGAAGCAGATGTCTTGCTTCGTGAGGGCTACGAAAAGGTAAGTTAGTCGTAGTTGCCTCCAAATCTTTTCAAGCTTCTCATTTTTGTCACAGTTCAAGAATGGCATCTTTCAAGTTGCGACTCCAGATGGGCCCCGAGTATTCCTTCCGAGGAAGTTAGCCCATGATCTGAAGCCTTTTAATAGACATGAAGCAAGCGGGATGAAGGCTCTAGCCGATGTTAGTCGCTAGGTAACCTAAACTACCTATTGATAATTACACATACTAAGATGCCTTACAGCGCCATATCGGACACTACACAACCATTGACCACGAAAGCGATGTTATGTTGGGTGCAATCAAGATTGATCTAAACCGTAACTTAGGCAATTTTGTTGGGGACGTGGAGCAAGAGGTCGCACATTGCTTTGAGACTCAGTTTCCACCCTGTGATGGTCAGCAAAAATCCTAATGTGGTATCTCTGTATCCGTGAGCTGACCATAGTGTTAGATTGGACACCATTAGATTTACATGAAAAGCTACTTCGTGTTGTGGCACAAGCTTCAGCTCGCATTTTTGTTGGATACCCCATGTGCCGGGACGAGGAATGGCTCGAGTGCAGTACCAAGTTTGCACTGGATGTCATGATAGGGGCTGAGAAACTGAAACAATGGCACCCCTGGCTACGACCGATAGCTCAATATATTGTGCCAGAGATGACGCGCATTCGCGGCGATCACAGACGGGCACTGGAGCTACTGCAGCCCGAATTAGAGAAGCGATCTAAGGAGCCTGTTAACACGGAAGCAAGCTCCTACAATGACATGATAGAATGGATGCAACAACGAGCCAAGAAACTTGGAGACAGGTCTTTTGATAGTAAGGAGCTGGCGAACTTGCAAATGTTGACGGCTACTGCCGCAATTCACACTACTAGATTAGCTATCATTCATGCGCTCTACGATCTAGCAGCAAGACCCGAGTACATTGAACCCCTGAAGATGGAGATACTTGAAGTCACAAAGGGTAACAATGGCACTTTACGAAAGCAACATCTTACGCAGATGAGGAAATTAGACAGCTTCATGAAAGAGTCACAGAGGCATAACCCTCCCTCAATTGGTAGGAACTAGCATTTCTTCATTCACGCGCGATGCCTTTCTCATACTAACTCTACTTCCCAGCCACCTTCCAACGCAAAGCAATGGTCCCCATCAAGCTCTCAAACGGCTTCCGCGTCCCAGCTGGCACAATAGTTCAATGCAACACTAATATGCTAGACGAGGCACCTGCCGAATGGGGGGACCCCAGCGCGTTTGACGGGTTTCGGTTCTATAAGTTGCGCAGTAAGCCGTGAGTAACCGCTGGAGTCATTTCCCCCCTTTCTAGTAATTTGAGAGCTCCCGAAACATCTCGGGAGTATGTTTCGGGAGCATGTTTCGAGAGCTCCAGAACTGCTTAAAAGGGTACCTAATTACTGACTCCAGCGGTTATAGTGAAGACACAAATAAGTTCCAGTTCGCCAGCACTTCATACGACAGTATGCAGTTCGGCTTTGGCAATGATGCATGCCCCGGCCGTTTCTTCGCTAGCAATCAGATCAAGATTATCTTAGCTTACATACTCTCGAACTACGACTTCAAATTTGAGGACGGCGTGGTTGGACGTCCCAAGAACATCATGTTTGAGGTCAATGTCCTTGCCGACCCGACGATAAAGGTCTTATTCAAGAAGATATAGTGAGGTACGTTGAATTAATGGAAAGTCGAGGTACTGCGGTGCTGTACATAGGTTACAGTAGGGACGACTTATCAAGCCCTCAGAGGTGGCTAAATACATTTATCGTTAGCGCGTTATTTGAATGCCTAGCACTTCCAGTGGGATGTTCTAAGGCTAACTCGATTGTCAATTGCAAATTGTTGGGGTAGTTATATTAGTTGAGTGATTTTCCTACATAGTAACTGATGAGTTACTAGTGTTGAATTCAATCAAAGCTCCAGGAATGCTTAGAGCAGTAGTACCCGCGCGACAGGTCCGTAACACATAGCCTACTGTATATCTTTTTCCAATATAGACGCTATTCTAACTCCACAATAATAGGGCATTACTGGCACGACCATAGCGAATGCCCTTGCAAATTCTCCAGAACGTTCCGATGTTCATATGCTATCCCGATCGCAGAAGTCTGAGTATCACCCAAAGGTGAAACATGCGACGCTTGACCTGCAGCAGTTGGCAGATGAGATGGCGGCATCCCTATCTCATATTCCACCCAGTGTCATATTTTTTTGCCTACCCAGCGGATCCAGATGAGGGCTAGGCTGCACGCATCAATGGCGTGATGCCCTCAAACTTCTTGATGGCACTAAAGAAGACGTGTCAGATTATCGATATCCAGTGCTTCATCGCAACTTGCGAATTGAAGCAGTACGGCGTGCATCAGGGACAGCTGAAAGCCCCTATGAAAGTGGACGACGCCGCGTTCATCTTCTGGCTCAAGTAAGAGGATCGATCATCAACGATGCTAGGAATATCTGCAGTTGGGCAATCACACATCCGCAAGATGTCGTAGGGTTTCCGCGGGATATTCATGAACCTCATGTCATAATCGGAATTATACCGCACTGTTAGTAAGGAACTTCAAGGCCCGAAACTCGTGTTCCAGGAACAGGAATAACTATCTAGCTTTCAACGACTGGATGCCTGCACGACAATATGCCGAATTCTGCCTGTGGTCGAGCACAGCGCAGAATGCCAACAACCAACGCTTCCATGTCAACAATGGCGATGTTCAGAGTTGATAGGATCTGTGGCCACGCCTCATAAAATGCTACGGCTGCACCATTTCAGACCAGGTGTCCCCGTCACCCGATCGCGAGCGCAAGCTATATCCGGGCTATGAGGGTAGCGTGACGGGACCGTATTCGCGACCGCTGGTAGCTAAGGCCGAGGCCGAGCTAGGTCTAAGAGGCGAGTTCAGACGGAGCACCCTTACAATCAAATCGACTTGATGAAATGGTCCCAGTGTCCTGAGTGGTGAAAGCTTGGGAGAGTCTTTGCGACAGGTACGATCTTGACCTTGGGTGCGAATACAGCTGCGTAGCAAGTATGAGCAAGGCGAGAAAGATGGGGTTCAATAAGTACGCTGATACTTGGGCTGAGTTCCAACACACCTTGAAGGGAAGATGTTGCCTCAAATTGCCGATTTGAAGGGCAGCCACCCGTAGCGTCTTGTGGGGGTTTGTCATCGAGGCGTCAATGGTATGACCAGACATGCGGGAAGGATTACTGTTCCTCCTCCATACTACTAATGATGTTGTTAATGTCTCAAAGAATTGGTCTAATGAGAAAGAACAATGGAGGCTTGTCAGCATAACTTGTCCTCACTGCCTGGTATTCGGATGCAGACTTTCGTCGGCATTGGCTGCTTGCGGGTATAAGATTCCTATACGGATGTTCCTCCCGTGTATTAGTGATCGATCATCGCAGGGAAACAAGTATCTAAGCATTGACTCCATCAACACTAGTCTGCACTACAAAGCACGCTTGTGCTATGTAGGTATGGCATGACCCATAGTTTACCGCAACATTGGATCTGGGGATTTCCTTGACTTTAGGTACACTATTTACAAGTGGAGTATAGCGATACGATCAAATATCATACGCCGTATACCTTAAGTCATAGGAATTACATCTTGTAAGTTTGCACACATTGTATGTGATCATCCGTCGAGTACCTCGCATCTTGTCACGGACAATCCAGATCGGGAATTGTCTGCTATACTTCAATCATGTACACTAACAGAGTCCAGATGCGGCGCAAGCGAAATTGAAATTATTGCCAAGTTGATGCGCCCATTAGTGTACTACACAGACCCCTGACGATATGCCCTAAACGGTACGTTGTTGGTGGGTTCTAATCCAAATTCTAGAAGGGGAAGAGTAAAAATAGCAGCATGCGGTTGCAATGCCCATCAGCACCAACGCTCGTTTCGGCCTAGCTACCAAAAGTCTGTAAACTTCAAATGTCTTGGAGACCTTTCAATCAAATGGTGTGCATCATAGAACTAACTATAGTGTCTCCGGCGATGACTGCCTGTTCTAACAACAATTGCGACTAGAAGCTTACTATTAACACAGCTACTAGATAGTCGCTTTCTCTTGGCTTCCACTGTACGTAGTACTCGGTGCGCATCGTAGTCGTATTTGGGTAGCAATGAGCTGAGTAGTTCTATGCGAATCGCACTCTGCGCACGGTCACATTAGGCCACTCCGTTGCACAACATCAGGAAGCCCTATCTTGGCCATCTTGGCCAGCTTGATCTTCGTTGCCTAGCTCGCGTGAGCAGGTAGGTCTGTATATGGGTAGGAAATAATGATGAGTGGTGACCAATCCCTTGCTTTCCGCATAGCTCTTTTCCAAATCATCTGTAAACTCGTATCATTACCAAGATCGGCTTCCGCGGCTGAGGTAATGTTAAACGGGATTCTAGGCGACGTGAATTAGCTGTAATCTTACGGTGGCGGCACAGCAGCCATGCAAGGCGCAGATAGACCCGAAGCCAGCAGGTGAACACAGAAATATATGAAGACCTCCTCGCACCTTGCTAGCTATGAGCTTTCTCTCGCCACTCACCCCATTCTACCTTCGCTTTTTCTTGAATAAGGAATTTTCTTCGCTTTAATTGTTTATATTATAGCCATTCCTTCGCAAATCCTTCGTTCTCAAAATATGAAGTTCTCTACTATCGTCTCTGCCTTGGCCCTTACAGGTGCCGCAGTTGCTGCTCCCAGCCATAAGGGCAAGAAGCTGCCGACAACTAAGATCGCCAACATCGAAGTTGTCGACACCCAACTGGTCCGCGATGCCATTGCGGAAGTTAAGAAATTCATTCCTCTCCAGCCTTACCTGTGAGTAATTCTCGGGTTCATTTTCTTCTTTTGGCGATTTTCAGAGCACGGGGTTTCCTTTTTAGGCCAAGACAATGTCTAGAAGCCCCTGAAACCCTCACATATACGCTCAAAATGGCGATAACTGATCCCGAGTGTTCAAGCTTTAACCATGTTATGCGATCATGGCTTTTCGGAGCGGCCGCCTTCAACAACAACGCCACTCTCAAGGCTCAGATCGATCTCGAGGCTCACGCTATCGGCACTCTGATGCACGACTTGGGCTGGGACAGTATGTGCCTCTTCTCAGAACCGAAAGTCTCTTGACCATTGCCTTTGCTAATACTTTATACTATAGTGCGCCCCGACTCCCCTTGGGTCACTAAGGAGCACCGTTTCGAGGTCGACGGTGGTGCTGGTGCCCTGAAGTTCATCCGGGACCACCCTTGCGCCAAGAAGGAGTGGGATGAGCTGCGCGAGATGTGGGTGTATGATGCCATCGCCCTGCAAGCCATCGCCGATATCCCCGACTACAAGAGCATCCAGACCCAATGGATGATCAAGAGTGTGGGCTTCGAGTTCCCCGGCCCCCGATCTCCTCTGATCAAGGACGCCGACTACGATAGCATCCTCGCAGAGTTCCCCAACGACACCCTCTTTAGGGGCACTAATGTCACATTTACTTGGCTCGCGGCCTCCAAGCCCGACGCCTCCTACAACAACTTCATTCAGGACTTCGGTACTGCGTACGTCCCCGGATTCAACGCCACTGGACACCGGTTATTTGACGTCATCCAGGGTGGTCTCCAGGCTGAGGTGGCTGCTTACCCGAACTCTACCTTTTAGAGTCTACATATGAGGGATGAATAACGAGATATAATTGGGAAAAGTACATAAATCTTCTTGTATATAAATTATAAATGAAGCAAATACCATGGAAAGAACAAAACTCTCGCAAAGTGACAAGAGCCGTTGCTATTACCCA
The DNA here is from genome assembly GCA_025201785.1 of Xylaria longipes. Classification (NCBI taxonomy): domain Eukaryota; kingdom Fungi; phylum Ascomycota; class Sordariomycetes; order Xylariales; family Xylariaceae; genus Xylaria; species Xylaria longipes. The sequence goes on from MU619690.1 coordinate 706,336, forward strand.
CAACTGTGCTGTAATAGACAGAACGCTGTTTAGTATAGAAGCGAAAAATGATTTAGATTCAATCTGAACCAATTTCTCTAATCACTTCATATTCTAGAAGCTTATCAAGTTTTTCGCTGTTAGTAAAGAACCAGTGAAATTCCGGCTCTTGCTTAAGTGAGGCAACACATGATTCTCTCCGTTATAACATTTAACACTAGTAGCGAAAGCCACCTGTTTGAGGTTCAAGCTTCCTAGCATTATAATAGTCCTTAGTGATATGCCAAAACTTTAGAATATTTGACTAGAAAGCACGGCTAACGGTACCTGGTAGTATGAGATGATAAACTCATATCTTTCAAGTCAAGTCAAAGATATGATACTCCTTTGCTTTAAAAAACGCCACATATTTAACTAAAGTTATACACCAGTTTCTTGTCGAGCCGTAGTCACTAGTGGCATCACGCATTGCGCAGACCTCCACTGATCGAGATCAAATCACAGTCTTCTGCGCGTTGTTAACCGCAAGGCTTGAGGCTCCGGCTTGTGGAGGATGGATAGGCTGCGGGCATAGCTTGTCTGATCACTACCTTTATTTCAGGCTTGAATGAATATAAATTGCTAACTCTATGTAAAGGAAAGTTTAAGTGTTGTCTAGGCAATAGACTTTTGTTGTTGCAAGAAGTAGTCTTAAACACCTTCATGGCTATATACAGGAAGTATCCTTGCCTCGGGACAAGTCTATTATTGGAAACAGCTGTCTATAATAACTCAAGAACAATCACACATTAACAAAAGAAAAGCCGGTTGAACACACTGCTTACCTATTCTATCCGTTACTCCAGATTGAAATTAGGGGCAGAAGATCAGTACGGTTTCTGGCCGGTTACGTTACCAGGAGGAGAGTATCGACCAACAACGTACACACCACCCTTAGCGTCCTTAGCCCAGTCCATGCCGAGCTTCGTGGTAGATTTCCACATGCATTGAGCTGAAGAGTTGAAATGTCAGCCTTTCCAGGATGTTGGAATAAAGTCTAGAGATCACTTACTATAATGGCCATATGATCCAAAATCGCCTTGCCCGATTGGCTCCCCATGATAGTTTTTCTCTTCCGCTAGCCACATGTCCGCAGACATGGCAAGGGGTGTGCTAGAAGCAGAAGCCCTGCAAATCACTCGTGTCAGTTAAATATGAATTGGCTACCATGTGATCAATGTATAAGGCTATGCATATACTTACCATGCGAGATTCTCGCCCTGGTCTGGCCGTTGGTCACCACTCGAGTGCTGCAATTTCCCAATTTGGGCCAAATGCTTTGCGTACTCTTCAGCATTCTTGGCAAGTTGACTGTCCCAGATAAGAGGGTTGAGACCCTTTGCCTTTCGCTTCTCATTATGAGCATTCAAAGCATTCTCCTGATCCTGGCTGAGAGCCGTGGTGGCGCTGGACTCGGTCACAGCCAGGACGTTGCTTTCCGCCACAGCAGCTTTGCCTGGGAGCTTCATGGGTTGCTGGTGAACGTACATGTTCCCGAGCTCCGTAAAGTTACCATTGGCATCCATGAGTTGGGCAGCTGGGCTGACAAAGCTATCGGCGACTTTGCGCTGGAAATCGAATAGACCATACTCAAAAATGTAGTCCTTGGCATCCATCCAATTGCAGATATTGACCGTGAAGCCCAAGACAGCCTGATAGTTGCGATCGATGCATGCAATCTCCGTAACCATCTATATGTAATTATGGTTAGAGGTCAACTTTTCCGATGTCCAATGTGATACAGAGCTACTTACAACTTTCAACTTAGGCCACTTGTTATGCATGTCCTCAATATACTTGATGGCTTCATCTGCACTATTTGAGTAATAGTGCAAGCAGAGGAAGTCTGGCGGATCACTTGATACAAGTGACATAAAGTTCTCAACCCACTTACGCCCGTTCTCGTCCTAATATAATTCTTAGATTTATATAGCAAAGATACAGGAGTTTGCCGTAGGGGACATACAGAGGCGACAGCGGGAGAACCGAGTTTCTTCCCCTTCGTCTTTCTCAGGGGTAACATTTGGTTGTGCCAAATATCTCTTGCCTGCTCTGGCGAGATTCCAGAACGCTCAGGCTCGTTGAAAAACAAAATAATAGGATAGTTGGAATTCTGGATCGTAGCCCAGTCGTTACCCTTGGTGCTGTCAAGAACGCGCACCATCGGACGGAACGGTGCTCGCTCCTTGAGCTCAGGGGGAACCCAGGCATTCCAGTTCACAACGGAAGCTACTGGGCTATCACCACCAAAAGGAACCTGGTTGATCTTGTCAGGAACACCTGGATTTCCGGGACCGGACGTATTAGTCCAGTCCCAAAGAATCTGGCGCTTCTTGATGACCATTTTCAAAGTATTGCGTGATAAAGTGCTTGAGAAATATATTTATAAGGATTGAGTTGCCTTGAATGTTCGAGCCTATGGAGATTGAATACCAAAATCAAGCGTGAAGGCAAGTCTTTATACAATCAAGAAATCTCTAATATAGAGACTGGAACAAAGGGGGTCGTACGATAAACCGAGAAACGTGATAAATTGCATCACCCTGACAGAGCGAGGCTGAGGATTACGGCCCAACAGGAGAGAAAGCAATGCTTAATTGAGGATCAATGATCATATGGACTGATCAAATGATATCGCTCCCTCCGTGATCGACGGCACATCCAACAAGGAGTGTTAGATACGCTGCCCTTTTGGTAGCACATGACGGTCGACTTACTTCAATATCTGGCATAAGTTGCTATTTATGGGGGCAAGGCTTCTTGAAATAAGCTGGCTATACAGCCATTGACCAACACGAGCCGCACTGCTTGGTCGTACATTGATTGGTCAGACGAAAATCTTACCTCAGTCCTCGGCAGTTAATTGCGGCGGGGCTTTATCATTCTGGCTTCTGCGCCGTATGATGGTGGCGCATGATTATGGTGCCGCTCAAAAGAAGGAATAATGTTAGTATGCAAAGAGCGGATTTTCGCAACATAACAACGAACGAACGACTCAAGTCCATACGTTCACTACAATGTGCAACCAGCCTTCCGAGTTTTCCCTCGGGAGGTACTGCCACGGGGTCCAGAGGAATCGTGTTCTAGTGATCAGTGAGCTTTTTGGGACTCTAGTGTTGGAGTGGTTCACTCATGGAAGCCTGGAGCTCCTGGAATATAAAATGTCATGAATTCTCCTTCTGCTTTTTGTTATCTGCCCATAACACCATCATAAAACCGGCATAGAGGACTACTTACAGCATCAATCAAACCAAAATGCATTATCTTCGTATTCATAACCGGTCCAGCCAACCTCAGACTTTCCAGTGCCACGGCTACAATGATAATAAGGACCTGACCATCAAGGCGAACGGCCAAGCCGATATTGAAGCCCCTGACGGAACCTCTGGCGCTATAATTGCTGTACATGAAGGCGTGATTGGTGAACAATGCGAGATCACCAAAGCAGGATGGCAGGGGAACGACACTATTGATATAAGCAACATCTGCGGCGCCGGTGGGAATATGACCTGCCAGCAGGTCGGTGATCCCCCCGGAAAATTCAAGGGTATGTATAAAAATCCCTTGCCCGATGCCTTAGTTTCTTGTTTCGTATGATTTCGCAAGTTTTATGATGTGGGAATTATAGATATCGACTGACATGTCCCTATGCACGCAGGGCACGAGACTTTTATGCAGGCTTGCAATCAAGCCTACCACAAGCTTCCCCAGGCACAGAAGGATCAGCTCAATGGTCACGTTTTCCTCGATGGAAAGGGTAATGTTAAACGCATAGGCGCTCCAGTAAGTCCGCTGGAGTCTTTTGTTCTCCCTTTTAGCATGTCTTAGAGACATAAAATTGTTTTAACGGGCATGTTTTACTCTTACTACTCCTGCAAGCTCACTAAACCCTCAGTAATTCTTACCCTAAGTGGACATTATTAACTCCAGTGTCATATCAGAAGGAATTTCAGCCCCTGGAGCAATTCGTAAGAACCTTCGCCAACGGTCGTACCTACATTGGTGTTGGCGCTTGGTAGGTCTCTCTGTATATCAGATTCAGCCACTCACTAATAAAACTCCAGGGGTCCTAGTCAGGGAAATCCTGAAGATAACAAGCAGAGCTCTGCCGGTAAGGGTAGCAAGGACATCCTAATCGTTTACAGTGTAAGTTATTGGTCCCTTGCGAAGCGAACTAACCTACGTAACTCTTACTGATATTTTGCAGGACGGTAACGCTGCGCCAGACCCTTCAAAGCCGTTCACTGGGCAATCAATTACAACGGCTGCGTTCAACTTGTTGGCCGTCCCAACCGCAGGCCAAGGTAAGTTGGGCGTAGCTGAAGGGGACGAGACAGCCGAGAAAGATGCCGGAGATGCTGCTGAGCCCGCCGTGAGAGAGCAATCCATTGAAGCTAAAGGGGCCAATGAAGAGAAGCAAATGACACAGGCGGAAAACACTGTTGAGTTCACGGCGACGGTGGCAGCAGCGTCTGGAGCGTCCGGCCCTGGTATTCTCCTGACTAACAAATCGGCCAAGAAGAACACCTACTTCTTCTATAACAACCTTTGGAACGGCGACGGTACGGGAGGTGCTAACTTCGACCACCCCCTTAAGAACGTCGAGGTTGGTCCCAATCAGACAGTCTATGTACCCTTAGACCTCGACTTCAAGGGTCGTGTACAACGCGGCGATCAACAACCGGCTACATGGGGCGAGTTCCAGGTCAAAGCGTCTGATGATGGGGGCGCCCATGGCGACATCTCCGTGCAGCAGGGGTGTGATGGCGCAGCTACTGTTGCTTCGACGGATGGTACCAATGTCTCTAACGGATTTGTCAAGGACATCGTCAATGGTGCGCCCGCAGCTGCTTTGGACAAGAAGCCAAACGGCGAGAAGGTCCTTGCTAGTACGGAAGGGAACTGGAAGGGTCCTGGCAACAACACGACCATCGATTGGTGTTACAAGCAGTTGGGCTATGACAAGGCATACATCAAGGGGGGAACTGGAGTGCCTGATGTGGCAAGTAAGAACAACTGTCTTCATTTCACTTTCTACGTCGTTTAGATCTATTGCTATCGGGGTATTATCTTTTCTTTTTGGGATTGGACGGCTCTATAGATTGATATTTCGGTAGCAAGTTAATAGGTTATTTATGTTGATAGATATATAGACCCGTTGGCAGGTCTTTTTATAAATATTGTAAAATGGCCAACACCAGCGTAAGCGTCTCTGCTAATTAAAACCCCGGTTCGGCGGCGCAAAAAACGGAGTAGTTAACTGGAAAGCTTTAATTTTAAATACTGCCATATTATTTAGCCTATATTTTGTTTCGAAACTTTTAATTCCAATTTTTTAATATTAACCTTCGGCAGCACAACCGCATCATTAGCTAGAAGGGCAGAGAAGAGACAACAGCACCAACAATGGGTGGAATATGGAAGCCACGGTGGCTTTCTTCTTTGTTTACTCTGCCGTGTGCAATGCATATGGTCGTTAGCTTCAAGGTTGTATGGCTGGAAGGTGTAAAGGCGTATCTGAGTTGTTATTAAATTTCTTTTTGATTTTTGTATATTGGGTTTGGAAAGGGAAGGGGAGGGAGGCAGGGGCTAACATATTCATGAATGGGATGATGAAGCATACACATACAAGACTTTTCCCTTCGAGGGGGTTCTGATTTCAAATAATATTACAAAACGAAAAGATGGTGGTTCTACGCAAGTAGCTTAGATGTTTGTTTTTTAGGTGGGATAAATGGGCAGAGGCGGGCTTACAGGCTCGATGGGTTTTAACTTATCATGAAGATGAAATTTGTTTTTATTTTCTTTTTCATCTTTTTGGCTTCTTGATGTAGCATAACAACTACGACCGTTATTGCCAGGATTCGTCGATATGCGCCTCGAATGCAATGCGTGCCTGCCCCTGATTTGTAGATGTGATTGTGCTCTGCCATAAGGTTTAAATCTCTGCCTTGTTATTTCGAATAAATGCATTCGTTTCTAGCATTTGCTTAGTATTTAAAACAGCGCATCAGGTCAGTTACATCGCAATATCTGCACTACCCCGAAAATCACAGAGACTCACTTTCCTTCTCACCAATCGCGATCCCATCTCGAACTCCTGAACAACGCCCTCCCCGTGCCCAGACACCGATTCGTCGTCCCAGCCACATAAATCCACTCTCCCAAACCATTTTATCATAACAGCAAAGCGAATAAAACTACCAATCAGCTTAACAGCAGCAACCACCGATTGACCAACATCTCCCTCCGACCACCAGACGTCCCAGGCGGCGCAGTCCCAAGATACCCATCAGCATAGTCGACATGGAACTCGTGCGTGAGTCCCGCAGGCGAACACCGCGTGCTGAGCGCGCACTGCTGCACCTCGCTCCACTGACTCGCGGTGCATCGCTGGAAGCTAGATGTCATGCAGTCCCATTGGCCTTCGGAGTCGGCGCATGACGAGCCTGTTGACATTTGCTGTCGGGGATGTAGGGTCGGTATTTCATCTAGTGCGGATGGTGATGGTGCTAGGGGTAGCAGGAGTAGAAGAGCTATGAGCATGATTGTGGTTGAGGCTGGATGGTGGTGGTGCGTGGGTGGCATTGTGTTGACAACTTCTGGTTAGTCGCTTGCTTTCGGCGAGTAGATGTGGAAGTAGGTGTAGATGTAGGTTTCAGTCTACCTAGTTGTAGATCCAGATGTTAGCGGTTTTCGTTTGCGAAGTGTGTGTTACCCAGCTTCGAATCCAGATCTCGAGTCCGATAATTAGAGCGGCGATATAAGTTTTATTTATTTCTCTTCTGGTTTCCTTTTTTCTTTTCTTCTTACTTTCCCCTGGGTTCTCAATCACACCCTTCGCACTACTGCCCGATTCCAGTTTCACCGAGTAATATTCCTCCGTTTGGTGAATCCGCTGGCACGAAGTGAACATTTCGGTGTAATGCCACTGGGCGTAGTATTCTTTCTAATAACGGGGAGGAAGGTTTGCTATTGGAATTTCTTATTATATTAAGGGTGGTTACTAGCGCCCAGAAGATATCCGCATGGTGTTGCAATCTAGCTGCTGACCTCAGCGTTGCCAGTCTCATGTATATCCAAGTCATCACTATTAACACTACTGGAATACAATACTATACTAGTAATCAACCTAGGTTAAATTTGTACTGAAACATACTCAAGCCACAATGTAATGGTCTAGTAATAGGAGAAAACAATCGGCGCGCTACTTAGCCCCTATGCTGCGCCAGAGTGTCTTCACTTGGTTATTACTCGTTCCTAAACAAAGCGGCTGTTCGAATGCGTGTGCTGACTTATCGTGGCTAGTTGCGGCGATTCAGATGATACAAAACACTTTCGCCTTCCCCGAGCTGCACCTCCAACCCGTTGTCTTCGGATCCCAAATTTTCCCCAGCCCACACATCGAAGACATCAAATGACCCTTGGATTCCGAGATCCTCCCATGTCACCGTTACCGTCTGGAGGCCGGTAAGCGAGGTCCCGAAGCCGCCTTGGCCTTCGTCAGGGCCGTAGTTCGCAATAACAATCACGGCCTCTCCCGTAGAATCCGGACCGGCGATCCACGCTTGTAGTTGTTGTGCACTCTGGGCACCAGTCCCCGGGTTGCGGGGCTGCATTGGGAAGCCTGCGGTGAAATCTGCCACCGCCAGCGATGCGGCATTTGTTAATAAGTTCAACCCGAAATCGTCCAAGTTAGTCAGATCCGATCCAACTATGAGATTCGCAGCGGCCCCGATCCAATGTGTCATGATAGTCTGGCGCTCGTCGTCAGTGACGCCCGACACTGAGGCAGCGTTGCCTACGAAGAGGTTGTCCATATCCGGATAGATCGTCAGGGTCGTGTCAAACGCAGAAACGGTGATAATGTATTGCCGGTAGTTGTCGATAGCACGCTGGACAGTACCCCATGACACGAAAGTCGCAACACCACCGTTGTTGATGTCCTGGTCCGTTCGCATGGAGTCCGCATTCGTCTCCCAGATGTCAAAAAACTGCTCAGAGCGGTCTAGCTTCCAAGATATGTCAAGGCGCATCTGTCGGCCTGATTGCGCTATAGCTTGATGATAGGCAATTACTTCGCCGCTTAGGTCCGGAGGAAGATTTACGCCGTTGGCTGGGGAGCCCGGGGTTATAAAGTCTAGTTTGATGAAGTCGACGCCCCTGGTTACTGTTAGTCTTAGCTATCCGGCAAAAGATCAGGACGATTTGCTCGTTTTTTGGCAACTTACCACGAGGCAAACTGATCTACCACCGAGTTATGCCACTGCTGCACCTCCGGATGCGAGAAGTTGAAATTGCAGCGAGCAAGACCATTATCACCTGAGCACACCGAACCGATGGTGACACTTGTGCCGAGGATGGTCTTAGCCTCATCGGCTATGAAAGCACCGGGAACAATATAAACACCCAACATCAGACCCGCACTATCTAACACACTCAAAAAAGTCAGCACTTACTCTACATACAATCGCCACATTACTACCATAAGGTTTCAATACCTAGAGCAAAGGTTCAGAAGTATCTTAGATAGGAAAACGGGTGAGAACACTGGAAATCAAAAGGGGCTTACGGAAGTGGTCTGCCAGCGCGGGAATGTCAAACTTGGATGGATCAGCGATTATGCGGCCGAAGTCGTCACCGTTCCCCCCTACGGACCAGCCGGAATCGAGACTGCAGTACACGTAGCCGGAAGCCTTGAGGGCCGCATTCGTGGAGAGAACGTCGCATTGGGTAATAACCCCGGCCTGGTCGAATGTGAAGCTGGGGTCGGTGGCTGGGTTAGCTTGGATGCCAAAGGAGTTCCATCCTCGCGGCGGAGCGTCGAAGCCATTTGGGGTTGTTGAGATTTGGATAACTTCCAAATCAGACTGCGAGACAACTGGGACAGTCGCCGTAGCTAAAATACTGCCAGCAACCAGCAGGGAAGAGATTGCAGGTGTCATGGTGAATCATGAATTAAGAATTATCAACAAGGAACGATTGAGAGCTCCGTGAATGAAAACAAGTATTATACCAGTTATTTATCAATATGGGTTATTATACCAAGCGTAAGTGCTTAAAGCGGTCTTATTTATGTGTTGACTGCGTTGGGCGACCTTTGATGGGACGCGAATGTGGATTATTTAGACAATGTCCCTCCCCTTCTTGACTTTCCGCTTGGAGAAACTAATATGACGATCTCATTCATGGAATGGTCATGTGAGTATTTCATCGGAAATAATTTCTCTTGACTGAATTACTTTATTGCCTTCCTGGTAGCTCAAGTCTCGTGGGCAAGTCCGACTACCCATAGATCGGCAACAACTTGTGGTTTCGGGGATTCCTTATTGATCAGCGTTTCCTAGGAAAATCAGCAAGTAATGTTTCGTTTGCACCGTCTTGTGCTCAATAGGTAACCGAAATAATGGTGATAAAATGTGAGGTTCAAGTGACGTAAGCCAAGGAGGGGGTTGTTCCCGCACAATGTGTAATACGATTAGTAACGCTATACTTACTTATTGCAACGTTTATTCCCGTCAGTTCTCCACTTCAACATCTTTAATACTCTGTCTTACTCCCGCAATACGCTCAATACTAGCAATAGTTACATATGTAACATGGTGTTATCAACAACTGTGTTATATTAAGCATTATATCAGCGTTTAATGAGTGTTGTGTATTGTGAGTGTTTCTCATAATATAAAGTAAACGAGTGAATAATAGGTCGCTAGATGGACCTCTGATACCGTGCCTGGTCCTATCCCTACTCTACCCACAGCATGAAATACTGACAAATGTACCACCTGCTTGACCTATCCCAAGTCTGAATGATGCGTGACTGCGTATTAGATCCATCAAGTAATAACGATGTTGTAGCTTTCGAATAGCACAGTATTGCAGTTTCCATTCTTCCCATCGTCGGTAAGGATACGGTTTTGACATCCTTCAGAAGAAAACAGATTCGCGGCAAAGCTGGCGCCAGTTGCAGGATCTATGGTGGATGTGAATCTGTAAGAAAACGCTTGCCCTGGAAGTGCGGTACAAGGAGCGTTCGTGTTTCCGGCGATGTTTAGGAGTTCTAGTCGACAAGCGCCGTCTTGAAACGCCTGGAATGTCCACCCCGCGTTGATATCAGGACCGTCCGTTCCAGTCTGGTTCGCGGGTAGAGCTGTAGCTGTCTCCGCGATCATCGCCGCGAGAAGCAGAGATTTGAGGATAGCTTGAAAACCTCTCATTTTGAAGTAGTATGATGAAGATAATGTTTCGGGGTGTCTTGCGGTAGGTGTTGAAATGATGGGATGAAGCTGCAGGTGATATGGTAGTTGGCATAGGAGCCGGGAGCGAAAGGAAGGACCCCTTTATATTGAACAGAAGCAACTTCCTGTTTTCTCGTCCTTCATGGTCCTCTGATCATGTCACGCGTCCCGTATTGATAAAAATATTTGCCTCGTGTGTCCGAGGCTATCTCCTGAGTGATATTGGTTCAATCAATAGGCAGGACGATATCTGCTCCGTGACAGCCTCGGGATTTGTCGTGATCCTCTCTCAAGGTTATGCAGCACCTTCTAGTAAGCCAACAGTTAGTGCATTATAAATCAGGTAAAAAAAGAAAAAGAATGCTACTTAATAATGGCCACATCGTTTTCAATGGCTGAGTGACCTTAGGATCATAGTCAATCATCTACATCCACGTCACCTCATAAACATATAAGTAATCAAATATATCCTAATCCGGTTTTATTATGGTCTATTTGAACTCTGAGAACAATATCTCGGGATCTTATGCGCGGATCCGTGTTGCTTGGGTCCGATGATTTTTAAGGTGTCTGGCATGGGACTTAATCCGTAAGCAACAACCAAAGTTGAAGCTCCGGGAATACACTTAATAGATCGTATGCCGCCTTTCCCCGTACCTCAAATTTTATCAAGGAAAGACATTGCGAGGTATTATGTAGCTCAAATCAGAATATAAACTTGATACCCTTCTATTTTCTTTTCAAGACTTACCGGACAACCTCAACATAATTAGAACCTTCAGACAGACACAGAGCACTTCTATTGTCCCGAGCCACGACCATGCGATTCATTGCCTTTTCTACGTTTCTCGCCACAGGCGCACTTGCTGCTGTTGCAGGACTCAATAACCCTTCCAACGGAGAACTCGCTACTCGTGATTCCGGGTTTAAAGTCAATTACTAGTACGGAACTCTTTATTCACTATTTCCTACATAGTTCTGTTTGATGAGCGGGATTGTATCTCCAGGCATCTCCACAGGGTTGAAACCCACCAGGGAGGCTTTGCAATCCTGTTTCCATTCGGAAAAGGGCGACTGCTGACTCTAGAGGCGGACAGTACGGACGGGGGATGTACAGCCTACTTGCTCTCCCTCTTCCCGTTCACAGACGGTAGTTGTTATGGTTATCAATACACTGGAGAGAACAGCGCCAACATCGCCAATTGCGATGCTCCCGCCGGCTCAACATGCCTGTGCACCTTCTTCGTGCAGGTAAGCATTGAGTGTCCCCCCCTGTTGGTGTGTTCTCGGGATTTGGTCTCTTTTTCTAGTCTGAAACGCAATAAAAAACCCCTGGTGAATCGCCAAATTATATAAAAAAAAGAGTGGTTTTTAACTCCCGATCGTGAAATAGGATGGATGCGAAGGCGCAGCGCAGAGCGTCTCGTTCAACGGCGAAAACTGTGCCTCTAACTTTGGTCGAGGATTTCAATCGATGTCATGCGAAATTATTGGGGTCTGAAAGAGAGATATGAAGACAGTTTAAGGTGGTGCGATGCGGCTGCGATCAAGTAATTGGTACAAGCAACTGGACTCGCACACAGAAGCTTTATCTTTTCCTCTTTGGAATGCAACTGCCAGATGAAGCTATTCGTATATGTAGCCTGGAGATCGCCCGCCTGGCTAGATAGGAGGACTAGAGATCCAGAGCCCCCCTTGATCGCATAAATGATTATTAGTTAATCTGAACACTTCTCCAGCCCTTGATCACAAGCCCTTGTAACATGTAACATCTTGAAAACTTATTGCCAGTGTCGTAAAGCACACTGCAATAATGGGTACTGGATAAAATGTATGTATAATATCCCTCTGCGCCAGTATTTCCGTCCTTACGTGGGTTCAGGGTGCCAAGGATCACTAACGAGCCGGCTATATCGTGAACGCGTGTTATGTTATCGTAATGTAGATGATTTCCTTACCCGGAGTGGGTGGCCAAAACTGATCTCGAAATGTCTTACCTCTACAGCAGGTTCACTACCACGACTCAGTGGATAGCTGCAGCAGCTCGGGAACTTAAAAAACGAAGGAAATCTAAGGCCTTCGATTACGGCTTCATCTAGAACTGTTACTTGGGGGCGAGTATTAACCCCGCTGTCTTGCTACACCCATTGCTCCACAGATAAAAGGATCTTGAGACCTTTACCAGCTTCCAAGGCACTTAAGAGGGAAAGGGAAGGGAAGGAAAGATTCATGGTCATTCCTGCCAGAAACCTGCTCAAAACTTTGGACCAGCAGGTACCGTAATGCCAAAGAGACTCACGGATTCGAATTACCCGGACGGGTTATAACTACGCGGCAGAAATAGTACAGTACCGTTTTTCCCCATGGAGAACATAGCGTAATGGAAAATTCCCATTGTTAAAAATACCGTAGGTCATGCGTCGTGGGGTTTCCTACTCCATGCATTCAAGCAAGCTGACTTTCTATTTTTTTCTCATTACGTGGCTCACCTGCGGCAACAATTCGATGTCATAGCATTCGCGGAGTAGGGTCGTAAGTAGACATCCCGGACTCTTTCTAGAGAGCGCTCCGCGGCAACACACGGGCTTCGCACTATTATAGATACCCTTTATAAATGAGCAGATTATAGGTAATACCGAAAGCGTTAAATCCTTGTATCTCTGCTAGATAATGCAGCATGTTACATCTATACTACATGTACATGCATCACAAAGCTAGAGTCCGTTTTCTACGGTCTAGTCACAGTAAATTACAGTTATAAAGTAGCGTCAACGGAATTGATACTCTGCAGTGATCAAAAGCGAGCATATTTTTGCTCTGAGGGACTAGAAACACTATCAGTAGCGATATTTTACGACCAACCCGACAACGGGAACAAGAAGTTGTTGTGTTGTGTTGCGCTTTTGCGATACAGGCGTCCCGACGGTCTCGTTTTCTCCGACTATACAACGCAATGGGTCATAAAGGGTGGAAGAACCTTCGTTGGACAACATTTTATCGAGATGTCACTCGTGCCGCAGATGATCAGTTCGTATGCTGTGTAAGCGAGTCTACAGCGATTTCAGATCTACGCGAGGAGATAGTGGCATTACGAAGCTTCACACGGCACCCAGCAGTGCCCGGGAGTGTTCGAAGGCCGCTACTTGTTTACATAGATGCCTCATTGAAACAATTTGAGACACTAAATAAACGCGGCTGGTTTATTAGTGCCTTCCAACGACTCCGAACGTCTGAGTCGCTCATGTTTCCCATTCTGCGGATCTGTTTCACTCTTCTTCTCAGCTTCTTCATCATAGCTGTTACTGTCTTGCCTGATGTGATCGCATTCACCATCAACGAACGTGCGTTCAATGCTCGAACATTACCAGCCCAGAGCCGCACTGGAGTCCAGATACTTTCGATGCTCAGCTGTCCCCAGGCAAGCTTGAGGTTAGCGTGGACATTCGCAGTCGAGCGTTTAGCTCTGCCAATAGCGAATACAGTGGCATACGCTTTTGTTGCATGGAATCCTGCATACAGGCACTTACCAGCGAAATTGTGGTTCCAGATCACAGTCGGTATCGCTAATGTTCTGGGACAATTGGGGCAGGCATTCATCATGAATGTCTGGTTGACATGGGAGCAGTTCTGGAGGAGAAGGGCACCCCCGCTTCCTTTTGAACTACAATATCGGGCGGCCACTCATTATGCGTCACTTAAGAGGAATATTGACGCCTTCCACGCCCTCGCTAAACAGGCTGATCTGGGGCGTCACATGACGACGCAGGTTGCACTTACCAAAGGCGATTTGCAGAAGCTGGAGGACATTCTCCTAGAGTGCTCGCCGCCTTCACTCCAAGATATAAGATCGAGGCCGCGGTATCCAAGGAGCCCTCGACTCTTCCTGTTTTTCTTGACACTGGGAATCATCATCCTCAATGTGGTAGCCTACTACTATGACTACTACCTCGTGTTGACCGTTGCGGCTGCTGGTGTTTTCGTCTTACTTAGACAGGGCGAAAGGGCTCTATCACCGTACCATTCAACGAAGGACATGATCAACGGCTTCTCCATCCTCACAGCGGGCCAAGTTCCGGCCATCTTGGTGCTGGCTATCCCTCTTCTCGTGGCGCGTGAGCGGTATGAAACGGACTTGTTAAGCAGTACTGTGGTATTCGCTGTATTGACTGTCGTCCTGGGCATTCTCACTAATACTGTCACTGACCTTTTTGCGGACTTCATGCTCATTTGTGCTCGGAAAGTAAACTGGATCCCTGCTGAGGAAGAGACCATGATATCGGAGAGAGAACAGGAGGACGGAGTAGATGCGGCTATCTGTGCAGCCCTGGAGTCAATACGCCCTGTTGGGGCCGAAGAAAAAGGGGAGGAAACCATTTCGTAGTTTTCAAGCCTTACTTACAGCGTACCTCAGCTTTAAGGCTACCTTTTTTTCTTCATTTGTGAACCAGAGGGTGGTTGTTGATATGTGCTGAACGCATCATTTGTACCAGAACGGTTTGAATTAATTATCCCTTACTGGTTCAATAAAAGAGAGCTCTACCTAGCACATTAAAGTAAAATTTGAAAATACGTCCAATGCGAGAGGTTTTAGTCATTAACTCATTAATTGGTTTACAACTTCGGACGATCGATCCCGAAGTTGCACTTAGGCATATATTGCATTGACGCTGTCTCAATTTGTCCAGGTGTGAATGTCTGACCCCGCTCAGTGTATCGCAATAATTCAGTCGCTAGAGTATCAGAATTGGCTGTGACCATGTCCACGATCTCGTCCAGTGACCAATTATCGAACCCCAATGCCTTCAAATTTCGCCCAACACTTAGGTAGTCCGTGTTATTTATCATCGAGGACCAGAGGATAAGCGATCGAATGAAAGGGGATTGCTTTCCAGCCTTGAGGCCTAGTTCATACCAAGGCACCAAAACGTAAGGCAAGTCCTCAACTAGGTATCTGTGCTGCATGCTGGTCGGGCACAGTTTCATCGTACTGTGTAGCGTAGACCCCCTCGCAAACTCACTCAGTGATTCGTGGTTCAACCCATAGTAGGTATTCATCTGCTTTAAGCACGAAGTCACCCGAGCTCCATACTCATTGGCAATTGCCACTCTTTCGTTATCGATTTCCTGCATGATCTTAGTGACCGAGGGGGTCATGCCTTCTTGATAGAAGTAGAAATCGCCTTTCGTATGTTCTATCCAACCGGCGTTCATGACTGCTGTGATCGGGTGAAGCACGCCGTTCTACTCGGAGTCAGTTATCGTTATCTTAAACAAGAAGCAATTGGCTTCGAGAGTTACTCACGAAGTTATAAAAGGCGGCCTCGATAACATTGCTGCACCACTGGAGCGATCCGGGAAAGATGACGCCTACGTCCGTACGGAGGTGTGCATCTATATCAATGGGTAGTGAGCCGATTGGCGTCACCGCTTTGAAGCCGAATACGTTGATACCGTACCATGACTCAGCTAGCTGCTGCTGCTCGCGCCGCTTCCCATCAACCATACGCGATCCGTACGGAGAAGCACTTGTCTCCAGGAGGAAACGAGCTCGGATTCGTTTGCATGCCACAAGTGTGAAGAAGTTGCCGCTTGCCGCGATGATTATATGGTTACTGACGTCAAATTTCTCAAGCTCTGACAAGATGTTATCCTGGGCGTAGGACGGAACAGCAACGATGACTATGTTCGAGAATCGGAGGGCCTCCCCCATATCGGTACTAACTTCTGGATAGAAACGGCCTTTTACCTGGCCGATTGAGTCCAGGAAGCCGCTCTCGCGGATTGCGTCAACATTGCTACTATGATCGGGGTGGGCATATAAGAGAGCCCGGATACCACGATTCTCGAGGTCAGCGGCGAACGCACAGCCGCAATTACCGGCACCAACGATCGAGACTGAAGTAATCATGTTCCCAATAAAATTGACTTTTAGTAGTATACAGATGGTACCACGTGTAAGATATAGCTGTAGAATTAGGAAGGAGATCAACGAAGTTAGTGTTACTCGGGCACCTTTTAATGATGTCGAATTTAGATATTAGCAAGTCACCTGGTAAGGGACAGTGGTATGTTAGGCAATTAAGTCTCTACATGAACCGTTTGACATGTCGCTATATATTTATTTCAGGGAGCTTGAGGCTCTACGGCTTTACGGGAACAGAGGATGAAAGTAAGCTCTAGGGGGTTATGTTTGCTCAGTACAGCATACTTATTATAAGAATCCATTCATATACCGCATTCATTCTACCATTGGGAACCTCCAAACTCTTACCGCGAAGACTTCTCGAAGCTAAGAATTATTCAATGCGAATATTCCAAGCTAGGCCAGCGGATATTTTCAATATCTTAGCGGAGTCACGACACGAGCCCGAGTACCAGATTCCGCCTAGATTGGGCATAATATACTCAAACGTGCTCAAAACCAGCCCTATTCAGCCGATCATGTTACCCATCACAGTGTCTGGATGCAAGGGCTCTGCAGCCAAGACATATTAAACCCCAACGTCGCCCTCTAAACGGATAATATTGTAGCCGGCACCGCACTTGTAATCCGTTACATACTGAGGGCCCGTAGCAATTACGTAGTTCTTTACTCCATTGGGACTGTTTGGCGTTTCAAGGCGACGAACGCCAAGCACGAATCAAGGTCCATTTTACTTCAAAGCCATCATCATAACCATTTTATGGTCACCCTGGGGGTTTGGATGATTCACCAATGCGTAGCACTACTACGTAGGTGTACAGTCACATGCCCAAGAAAAATACCTATACCTGCTCACTTTCCTAGCCAGTTGCTGCGAGCATGGGTAATAAGCTTTGAGGGTGTCTTTAGCTTGCTCACAACACGGGCATCCGGGGCCAAGCTATTGTACCAACACCGGCAATTTTGTGACTGTGCTTAAATTGAGAGATATTATTTTATCCCTACTGTGAGTAATTCCTAGATAGTTCGACGGACATGTTTCTAGTTCTTTTCTCCGGATGACGACGACAGGAATTTATATTAAGTCTAAGATCAGTGGCCCCCCTACGGGCCGTCCCCCCACGGGCCACCCTTTTACACTAAAAACCCACTTTTTTATACCCTTTTTAAAAGGTGGATAAAATAGCTAAAAATAAAACACTAGTAAATTAAATTATAATAAAATCGGGGCTATTAAATTAAGAATAAACTAAAATATATTTATGATTTAGTTAATTTTTAATAATTAATTATTAGTTTTAGCTTTAAGTGTTTAACACTTTTATATAGAAATTACTAGTAAATTTGTTAACTGTGTAATTTTCTAGGAAACTTACTTGTTTTAAAGTTAGTTTAAAATAAGTATAGTGAGGCTATAATATTAAAATATATTTAAAGAATTAAAACTTAATATTATATTATTTAAAATAAAACCTTTTTATTTTTAAATATTTTATTTAATTAAATATTTAAGTTTAAAGTGAAAATTTAAGCTAAATTTTAGCAAAATTTTATATATAAATTTATACAGTATAAAAAACTGTATAAATTTACTAATAAAATTTTATTAGATTTTTAGCTATAATCTTTACTTTAAACTTAAATATTTAATTTAATAAAATATTTAAAAATAAAACACTTTTAATTTTATTAATTTAATATTAACCTTTAATTTTTAAAATACATTTTAATATTATAGCCCCACTAGATTAGTATTAAACTAATTTTAAAACAGGTAAGTCTGCTAGAAAAATTACACAGTAAACAAATTTACTAGTAATCTTTATATAAAATTGTTAGTACAGCTAAAAAAAATAAGCTAAAAATTAAATATTAATTATTAAAAATTAATTAAATCGTAAACGTATTTTTGTTTATTTTTATTTATATAGCCCCGATTTTATTATAATTTAATCCACTAGCGTTTTATTTTTAGCTATTATATCCACCTTTTAAAATGGGTATAAAAAAGTGTTAAAAAGTGGATTTTTGGTGTGAAAAGGGTGGCCCGTGGGGGGACGGCCCGTATGGGGGCCACTAATCTTATCCTTTTCCGCTTATTCCATTTTAGTCAGAGATTTCGGCTAGAGTCTATGTCACAAGGGCTTGTATCAAGGGCTTGAGATGTGTTCTGATTCAACTAATAATCATCTATGGGCTTAAGGGGGCTCTGGATTTCTAGTCCTTCTGTCCCGCTAGGTGGGTAACCCCTAGGCTATATAAATAGCTTTATCTGGGTTAGCCGCCTGGCTTCCTCGCTTCCACTTGCCCTCGCGCCCTCTCGTATTGCTGTCTCGGATAGATCAGAACATATAGGAGGCAACGGGACGAGACGGGAAGCCCTAGATAATCCATAGGCTATACCACCCGATCATATGACTATTTACATAATCACGAATATGCATACTAATATGCAGTTCGCCAGCCCTAGGGGACTGGCCTAGGCCCTGACCTAGGTCAGGCCTGGTTCCAGTCCCTTGGGTCTGTGTGACAGTCTACGCATATCCCATACTTGATATCCTGACAATTTCTAGTCTTCTGAGATCGTAGTCACTGCTATTAACGTATATGGTATAACGTCGTTGGAGTCTAGGTTGCTAGATAAATAGACCGATAAGGACAATATTCGCATATGACTATATTATTCTTTAATGCACATCGGGAGGACTAGTTTCTACATATGCTTGGCGCGGTGAGTTAGTAGGTTGATGGGATGCTGACTGCTAGTTGTTTCCCTAATGTGCTCTCTATGTCTAGCGATTGTTAACCTTATAGTGTTTATATATGGCTAGCAACCCACATGAGAGGGTCGGCCTAATACTTCGATGGAGGTTTCGTCAAGTATTGGATCCTAGTATCCCTAAGGAAATTACTAGATTATGTTTTAACGTATGATTACATGCTATGTCACACGGACCCAAGGAACTGGGACTAGGTCTGGCAACTTCATATTCGTATGCATATTCGTGAGTCCATAAATAATCATACGACCGGGTAGCAGAGCCTATGGATTGCGAAAGACTTCCCGTCTCCTCCCGCTGCCTCCCGTATGTTCTGATCTATCCGAGACAGTGTTGCGAGGGCGCGAGGGCAAGGAGAAGCTAGGCGGCGGGCCGAGGTGAAGCTATTCGCATATATAGCCTGGAGTTCGCTCGCCTGGCTGAATAAGAAGACTAGAGATCCAGAGCCCCCCTTTGATCGCATAGATGATTATTAGTTGAATTGAACACTCTTCCAAACCCTTGAACAAAGCCCTTATAACATGCTATATCGACCCGATGCTCGAGCTAATAATCGATAAACCTTTAGAACAGCTATTAAGCTTAGTAGACGCCCTCTACATGTTCACGAGCCCTTAAAAACAAAACCGTATATATTCTTAAAAACAAAACCGTATATATTCTTAAAACCATCACGAGCTAGTATTATAATAATATCTTTTAACAAGCAAGCTTATAACTAATTATTTATTTATAATATTATTAACGTTATAGTAATAATGTTAAAACTCCTATAAAACTTATGTTCTTTAAGTAATTTAAAGAACGTTTTATTAGTTTATATTATATTATGTGTTAAGATAACCCCTTGGCTGCCTAAGGCCACCAAGACTATCTTACTTACATGTACTACACATGGACGTGCTTCACACCTGTTTCCTCCTTTCTACAAGCTTAGTCTTGTATGCTACCAGTACAGGTGTGGGCGTTGTACCAGTCTGAAGCCGTACTAGTACGGGCTCAGAACAGCACAAGCCTCGACTACAGGCTGGTACGATAGTTGGACCAGTACAGGTGTGAGCGCTGTACTAGTCCGAGACCGTACTGGTACAGGTTGAGAATATGGCTTACATTAAGGCGGCGTACCAGTACCATAGCTTGGACCCTGTGTACCAAAGTACCTATGGATTCCTGCGTCATATAACAGGATAAAAAGGCTGATTTTATACAAACCCATTTTTAGAATAGTCAGGAAATGGGCATTGCCTAGATGTCCAGAACTGGCCACCCGTGTAGACATTTTAAATAGCCCCTTTGCAGTCATGATACAGATCACATTGGTTCGCAAAGCAACAAATCCTATCACATCTATATCTATACCTTAAAAAAAATCCTGATCCTCTTCATTTTTGCGCTTTTAATTGTGGGAGCCCCGTGCTTGGATATCTCGGCAGCAGGGACTCTTGATATTCAAGTCGAGATCGGGACCAGTCCTAGTCCACACTCAAATATCGATCATTGGATTCCAACGTCACTAATTGCTACCCAAACGACTACTCTAAAGTCCTCGCGCACTACGTCTGATGCCGCTGAGATTGCGGCTCCTGGTGCTAAGGGCGATTCAGTCGGGAAGCTCGCGACTTACTGGCATCAGTACACTAGTTCTCTTCTTCCCCGCGTACAGTTATCTTAGAGCACAGCACGTTCAATACTGACTCAGTTGTCTGTCACAGTACGCCTGTAATCGGGACGGGTAGGCTTTTTGATCATCGAGCCTTACTGCCGGAACCAGTCCGGCTCTGGGGTTTGATTCACAAAATGGCTAACTAATATGACAAATCTCCACGCCCGGTCTCTCAATGCCCCATTCCTCATTGCGTACCCAAGTTCGACCCTGGTGATAGACCATAATAGTGTTAAAAATGCAGATATGGGCAACCATATCAGATATTCATCCCTTCTCCCAGCACCTCCAACAATAATAACAACAACCATGCTCCCTTCCCATTGCTCGGACTAGAGCGCCTCGTATCTCAAGGTGGCTCGTGACAGCAAAACACACCCGAACAGACTGTCAATCCCGTCGCACCTAACGAAGATCGAGGCCAAATTGGGGATGATTTGTTATGCATTAGTCAATGTATTACTAGAATCAATGATCTTGACACGAGAAAGGAGGCCCGGACAGGGGGTAATCGGGACACAGAAGTGAAGGAGAAGGAGAAACTCATACTCGAATGATTGAACACAGGCCACCATCTCAACCCACGGTAGGCCGACTTCAAAGGGAGAAGGATAAAGGAGAAGATTCACGGTCAGTGTCAGATAGATACCGGCTAGTTACCGGGTCTGTGTGGCACTACCTTATGCCTTACTGCCGGTATTAGTCGTCCGGCTCTGGGGCTTTCATCCTATCCATGTTCAATGAGTGTGCCAACAGGTCACTGAACGCATCGTCCTCCACCTCATCCGTCGCGATGTCGGTCTCCTTGCCCTTGCCATTGCCCTTGCCCTTTCCCTCGCTCGCCCCCACTAAAGATGGATGCTCTAACTGGCTACCCCTGCAGGTGGTAGTCGCAAACTTGCCGGCGTCATCGATAGGAAGATGTCCTATCCTGACTGCAAGTTTGCGTAGCGTAGTCTCGCGAATCCATTTCCCGGGGGTGAGGAAAAAAGGGATATCGGCATACTCGAGGCGGTCTTTCCACCACCCATCAACTTCGAACCTTTGTCGTCGCAAAATGTTGATCACAAATGCGAAGTAAAGATACCTCATTGAAGGGCGGTGGTCTGTTAGGAATTCGAGAGTCCGTCCGTGAAGGGCCTTCCCGGTAGGAAAATAGTCTATAGGATCCCACTCCTCTTCACGTTCGGCCTCATCTAAAATCACTACTATAAGACCACTGCCGTCTGTGGTAGGCACAATAGCTATCCTCGCGTCATCGAGCATTTGTTTATACTCTGTACACAGAGGAATTCCATTCCTGACACTCCAGATATGTCCGTCCGAATTATCGCTAGACCCAAACAGATGGACTGCTGCTGGCTCACCCACATTGTATCTAACAATGTGAGCAGCAGTAGTCATCCATGAGGATAGATGTTGTCGGGATATTGGACACCATATCTTTTCCTTGTTATTTTTCGCGCCGTAAGCCTTGATGACGTCTTTCCGCCAGCGTTCTTGCTTGCCAGGGTCGCGGGGGTTCTTCATCGTCACTGTGGCCCCCGAAGGCTCCTGGATCCGTGAAACTAATTGGTCGATGTATGCCCAATCTTCGGCATGGGCACGTTTGTTCCACATCTCCGCATCAACCTCCCTGGCTGCAAGCTCAAATCTCGACGTACGCATATGGGCCCTCTGCACGAATAGAGCGCCAAGCTCTCGGTCTTGGCGCTTCATCTCGTCTTGAAACTGGCCGCGTGTCATCTCGAGCGAGCCATCTTGCCAGCATGTCCTATTCGACTGGTTAGCCATTATCACTCGAGCAAGATTAATGGGATAACTCACCTAAGCTCCTGTATCGTCGCTTGTGCCGCCTCGCATGCGGAGTCCGCCGCCTTGATCTTCTGATCGTGAGCTTGAAGCTGATACTTCATGCTGGTCTCGTCGTCGATGTCGATATCCTGCCCGGAATTAGTCAGCTTATGTTCTCTCGATTCAACAATAGTAGAGCTCAGCGGGGAAAAGTTTCTCTTCTCTCGGCCCGAGGCCTCATAGGCTGGCTGGAGTCGATCTACGCTCGATCGTACCAGTGCCTTTCGGACGTTGGGTCGAAGAGCGTCAGGGGGGAAAATCGGCGAAACACTAGGTATTACTACCGGGCGGTTGGGTCGGGGAGTGCGGGGAGTCGGAGGTCTAGGGTCGGCGATGGGGGAGGGGGTGGTGATGCCTCGAGGTGCTTCGGAAGTTCGGGGGCTCTCCTCAGCACCTCGTCTCGAGTTCTTCTTGTTCTTCTTGGATACCATTTTAGTCTTGGTCAGACGCGCAGTGAAAGTGTGGAGTGGTGTGATAGCGGGAACTTGAACTAGCAAGTAAAACGTCAGGTCTATTGCAATAGAAAGCTGAGGCTTGGAGGAGAAGAAAACAAGAAGGGGGAAATGGAGAGGATGGGGGATTTGTTTGTTTACATATTCAGACGCGAGGCGATTAAGGTTTATCGTAACAAATCCGCTGTTTTTAGGTTTGAATTTGCAGTCATATTATGGTTCAACCTGATTTGTATTTCACCATTTTCTAGAAAGTCTCATCATTCTTGCCCTTGGTGCGTCCTGGATTACGTCTCCTGTACATTACCTATACACCCTAGAACCTCCTATATAGACTCCTATTGTTGTACATCATGCTCCCCTTTTCACCCTGCTGACTGCCTCATGCAGCATACTTCCCAACATCGCCAGCCCCAAGTTCTGCTTACCAACAACAGCCCTATACTACTATACTAGGTACGGTGCCGTTGTTCGTTTAACTTCAACTATGCTTATCTGTGTAGACTTGTATCTGGGTACTTAAAATAGGTACCTATCCTCTTCTGGATGCGCCTGACATCAGTCCCCCAATAAGATTGTCGAGCACGCCACTCTGCCTGGATCCTGCAGATGACCTTCTCCCCGTCCCAACAACTAACTACTCTGCATGCCCTCCTCCTCGCCCTCACATCATCACCCCATTCCGCCCTCTCCCGAACCAGCGGTGTGTGAGTCGCTTCGCAGTTCGCCGTCAGCTAGGCATGTGAACGAGTCACGAATCTTGTTGCTGTGCACCAAGGTTACATCACACTCCTTTGGTCACTGTCTCTGAATCTAGTTCGTTTCTTTGTTCGCGACACCCTTCAAGCTCCCCATCAACAAGTCGGCCCAGTTGCCTGTTTGCCTCCAAGTCAAGCGCCGCGACCGTATTCCTGCGGCCATAATGTCCTTTTCTCAAGGATTGGGCGGCCTCTTCGAACAGGACCATGCCACATTTGACTTCAACCTTCAATTCGAGCAACTGTTCTTCTCCATCGTCCCCTCTGCTTTCTTCATCCTCTCGTCGCTATGGCGCGTGCTCTATCAGGCACGAAAACCGGCCATCGTGCACTCCCCAACGGTCCAATGGATCAAGTTGATATGTTCCTTGGGCCATTGTATCGTTCTCTTTTTATCCCTGCTTTCTGATCCGTCTATTCCAGGGCGCCATTGCGACATATGTCGGGCTGGATCTTTCGCTCCTCGTCTTGTCTATATTCGGTTCCTTACAAGTGACTGGTTTGTTTGTGGCTGCCTCAGCGCTAAAGCTCGCGTCGGCATTGTTTATGATGGTGCTCAGTGTTGTGGACCATAGCAGAAGCCCGCGGCCATCCATCTTGCTGAATGGCTACTTATTCTTGACCCTGCTCCTAGACGGAGCACAGGCCAGGACGCTTTTCTTGTTCTCGGGCGACAGACCTGAGATTGGTTACAGCAGCATCTTTACTGCTGCCATAGCCCTCAAACTCGGCATCTTCTTTCTGGAAGCCCGACAAAAATCGAGATGGATCAGCTGGGATATGAAGGAGCACAGTCCAGAGGAGACGAGCAGTATATTTTCTCTCGGCGTTTACTTCTGGCTCAATAGACTCTTCCTAGTTGGCTACAGCAAAGTTTTGAAGGTAAAGGATCTCTATCCGCTAGACAGCACGCTTGATGCCAAGTTGCTACACGACAAATTCTCCGCGAACATGGAGTATGGCAAACTCAAGGGCGACAACTTTGGCCTTGTGAAGGTACTGATACGGACGCTGAACATCAACGTACTACTCCCGATCCCACCCCGCGTAGCAATGCTTGGCTTCACCTTAACTCAGCCTTTCTTCACCCAAAGCTTACTGGAATACCTGTCCAGGCCTGAAAGAGATCCTTAACGTTGAGTATGGCTTCATCGGCGCTAGTATATTAAGTTACTCCGGAATCGCAGTATCCGCCGCTCGCTGCTGGTACGATAAATATGTTAGCCCTCCACCGTAAGAGGGGACTGTTAACGCATTATTCCAGCTATTTCCACCGTCGCACCCTTACAATAGCACGATCGATGCTCATCACCGAGACCTACATCAAAGCCACCAAGGCTCGCCTTGGCACAGGTGACGATAACGCCGCGGTGACTTTAATGAGTACAGACATAGAACGGATAAATATGGGATTCCTGTCTCTGCACGAGACCTGGGCCAGCCTGATTCAGGCTGCTCTGGCTAGTTGGTTGCTGTACAATCAGCTCGGTGCAGCGTTCGCTGCACCTATTGCAACTGTGACAATCTGTTTCCTAGGTTTGGCCATTCTTGTAAAGTACACAGGAGATTCCCAGAGGTCCGTGAGTAACCCCTGGAGTCATTTTCTTCCCTTTCTAGTAACTCGAGAGCTCTCGAAATGTCTTGATCATTCCACCGAAGTAGCAGAAAAAGCATCGCATCCTGTGGTGATCAGAAACGGCAAGTTCGGCTGGGAAGCTAACAAGTTCGTCTTACGCGACATTAACGCGCAGATATCCGAATCATCACTCACTGTGATTGTCGGACCCGTCGGGTCGGGAAAATCTACCATGTGCAAGGCGTTACTGGGCGAGGTTCCATTCAGCGAAGGCAGTGTGACTTTGAGTACCAGATTTCCTCATGTTAGGTTTTGTGAGCAAACCGTATTTCTTTCGAACGGAACAATCAGGGATAATATCGTAGGATACTCGTCTTTTGATGAACAGCGATACGCCGAGGTTATCAAAGTGACGGCTCTCGGCTTTGACCTGGCGACACTTCCTCAAAACGACATGACAAACATCGGATCCGACGGAATCACATTATCTGGAGGGCAGAAGCAACGGGTATCCCTTGCGAGGGCTCTCTACCTACAATCGGATTTGCTAGTGTTAGATGATATTTTTAGTGGTCTGGATGCAGATACAGAGGAGCAAGTCTTTCGTCAGGTTTTCAGCCCCGACGGACTACTCAGACGACGAGGTACCACAGTAGCATTGTGCACACATAGTATTAGACATCTCCCAGTGGCAGATCACATCATCGCACTTGGAGATGGCACAGTTATTGAGCAAGGCACATTCGAAGAACTGATGGCTCGTGATGGATATATCCGCCGCCTGGGGTTACGAAGTGGTTCTGAGAGCGATACTTCGTCAGAAGAAATCCCGTCAGAAAGGCATAATGTGAAAACAGAGGCACAGCAACTTTGCCATGCGTCCACAAATACAGCATTAGAGGAAGAGCACATAGGCGAATTACGGCAAACTGGTGATAAAAAAGTATACAAACATTACTTCAAGAGCATGGGTGTTATCCTTGCAATATGCAGCTTTTTCATTGCTGCTCTTTGGGGGTTCTTTAGGAATTTCCCTACAGTCTATGAGTCAAGCCTTTAGCTGGCGGGGCCCAGCAGCTCCGAAATTTGATCAACCTAGGCTGGGAAACTGTTGTCGAGTTTCTTCAACAACTAACATGACTCCTTTCAGGGCTCACGTACTGGACAAACGACGTATATTCGGAACATCCGACTCATACCTACGCCTATTATGCTGGGATCTATGCTATTCTTCAAATATCTGCCACGATCTCGCTCCTGTTACTTGGCATCGCTATTTTTATCATCTCTGTGAGACGGGCCGGTGCCAATATCCACCAGGATGCCTTGCGAACATTGATGCGGGCACCTCTGTCTTTCTTTACCACGACAGACACAGGTGTTGTCACAAATCTATTCTCGCAAGATCTAAATCTTATAGACACTGAACTGCCCAATGCGTTGTTGAATACTCTGTTCTGTGTAAGCTACTCCTCACTGAATACATTCCTGTGATATCTGCTTGAACCTGCGTGTGAGTGAATGCACAGCACTGAATCGAACTAATTGGAAGCTGTTAGGTCTTCCAAGCCATCGGAAAAGCGGCTGTTATGCTCACTTCATCTCCCTATTTAGCCATTAGTTACCCATTCATAGGTGTTTTGCTCTATGTCGTGCAGAGACTCTATTTGCGCACATCCAGACAGCTACGGCTCCTAGATCTCCAGTCGAAGAGTCCTCTCTAGTGAGTTCGACTTTGCCTGCCATTCCGGTGAGCACTATAACGTATTCGTCACCCATTTCGGCCAGCTACATATCTCGGCCACCCCCTTTTCCT
Source organism: Xylaria longipes (assembly GCA_025201785.1). NCBI lineage: Eukaryota > Fungi > Ascomycota > Sordariomycetes > Xylariales > Xylariaceae > Xylaria > Xylaria longipes. The sequence goes on from MU619690.1 coordinate 733,414, forward strand.
ATACAAAATCACGATTTTCAACAGCTAACAACTTCGCCGCAACAACAAATAAAAATTAAATTGTTCGTATAATATATCCACGATAATACAGCAATATTAAATATTAAAATCGAAAAAATTAATTATATAGTTAAAAAATTTAAAAAAAATATTATATTTTTAACCTATTTAAAATTAAATAGTTTAAAAGTATAATAAATATTTTCTTTTTTACGCCGTATAATTCGCTGTTATAAATTCAATAATCAATATTGCTAAGTTGTTATATATATTATACCGAAAGATATACTTTTTATTTGTTGTTGCGGCAAAGTTGTTAGTTGTTAAAAATTGCGATTTTGTATAGGAAAAGGGGGTGGCCGAGATGTGTAGCTGGCCGAGATGTGTAGCTGGCCGAAATGGGTGACGAATATGTTACTGACTCATTTGCGTAGCACGCATTTCATCGACAGTGTCAAGGGCATGGGAACTTTGAGAGCTTTTGTTAAGTGGAGTGATCACTGTGTAGCGCTTCACAGGACCTAAATTTTGTATAATATCAGCGTGGTGCTAATATTCATGATTGAAAGGATTTGTCCCTAACGACGTTCAGAAAAACGCTCGCTTGATCAATACTAGCCAACGACCGGCATATCTACTAGTCATGATTCAGCAGTGGCTCAGCCTTGTTCTTGACCTGGCCGTCGCTGTCCTTGCAGCGGCTGTGACGGCACTTGCTGTTAAGCTTCACTCAAACTCTAGTTTTGCTGGCGCTTCTCTCGTCACCCTCATGAGCTTTGGAGACAGCCTCTCAGGCATTGTGATATACTTCACCAGATTAGAGACATCAATCGGAGCGATCACAAGACTGCAAACATTCAACGAAACTGTCAAACCGGAAGACAAGAGTGAGGAGGATCTCATACCTCCTGAAGATTGGCCTCAAAAAGGAGTGATAGAGATGAAGGGTATGTCTGCATCTTACGAGTAGGGAGAAACACACAAATGAATCCCATGTAAGCTTGAGAATGCTGACCGTGAAATTAGCGTGGGAGTAGAAGCTCATAAGTCGCTTAATCTCGCTCTTCGCAATATCAATCTTAAAATGCCCGGTAGTGCCAAGCAAGTCGTCACTAAAATGGAAAGCTTTGCCGGCGAAAACTCTCTATTTTGAACACGCTGTAAATCAAAGTGCAAGGTACTTCGATTTAAATATTACGTATATGTAAATATTCCCAGGGGGTCCCCCCCTGGACCCCCCTTCGCCCTCTTCGCTTACCTATTCCAGGGGGAGACGCCCTGGACCGCTTTCGCCGTGCGTAAGCCACACGGTAAGAACTTAATATATGCACGTTGTGGTTGATTCTTTATCGGCCAACTAACTAATAGATAAGCTGCAGACACTGAACTGACCAATCAGAGGGCTGCAGACACTTTTAAAGTTCGAGGGGGGTCCGAATATGAACTTCTCAAGCTACGCTTTCCTAAAATTCCATTTACACAGAATTCTAGGAAAGCTACCTACGCTTTCCAATGATTGGTTCCGGGGAAAAGATCGCCATCTGCGGACGGACCGGAAGCGGAAAGTCAAGCCTCATCGCACTACTGCTCAAGCTTCTCGATTCCGTTCCAGGGACCGACGGCAGTGTTTTGATCGATAACGCACCGCTCCAACGTATCGACCGGTCCGTGCTACGCCAGCGCATCATCGCCGTACCCCAGGAAGCCGTGTTCCTACCCGACGGGTCTACATTTCGGGCCAACCTTGACCCGACTAATATCTTAGCGCCTGCAGAATGCGAGACCGTGCTCGCGAAGGTAGACTTGCTGCAATTTGTTCAGGAACGAGGCGGCCTGGACGCCCCCATGAACGCTGGGACTCTTAGCGCTGGGCAGCGACAGCTCATGTCTCTCAGGCGCGTACTGCTGAGGCGCCGCGGCCGGGCGAGAAATCTTCTCGGGTTCGGAGGCAGCGGAGCGGAAGGAGGCATACTGTTACTAGACGAGGTGAGTTCGAGCGTAGATCACGAGACGGAGCGGATCATGCAGGAGACAATCAGGGCCGAGTTCAAAGACTACACGGTCGTCGCGGTGAGCCACAGGCTAGACATGATCATGGACTTCGACAGAGTAGTTGTCATGGACAAGGGGGAGGTTGTGGAGGTTGGGAATCCCATGGTTCTGGCCGTGCAGGAAGGTGCGAGGTTCCACGAGTTGATCGAGGCGTCAGCGAAGAAGTAGAGATAGTGGTGTGCCGATAACGGAACTTGATAAGATTAGGCGAAGCTCTAGTTAGATTGCGCTATGCAGTACTGCTTCTTGAATATTGTCGGTATTACGACTTGTTTCAAGCGTTGTTAGCGGCTATACTGGCGGCGGCGGTGGATGAGCAGAAACTGTCAATCTTAGCAAAGGGATTTGATCGTGTCGTGATTTTAACGACCTAGATTTATGTTGAGCAAGGTCTTGACGTACTATCATGTCTTTTTCTTTAAACCTGTTTAAGTAGGTAACCTAAGAGGCAGAACACGTCTACCATCATGCCAAAGCTTGCTAGCAGTTTTCTCCGAGACTTTCTATCTATTCCCTTAGTATCAGAGCTCTTTCATTTATTTCGGTTACGATCTCGCTCCACACCATCTCATTAACTCTGATGCCGCAGCGCTCGTCAAATTGGGAATTGCCAATCTTTACAGATCTTAGCATGCGGTCGGGATTGCACCGCCAGGAGGAACCTCTCCGCCTACCTACAGTATTCATCGCTCGTGAATAATGACTGGATATATTCACCCTGTACACCCGCAATCTCAATAAAAGCGTGCGAGGCTCAGGGGAAAACATCAGGGGAAATTTCTTACGTCTTCTTCTTGCGATGTATTTGCGGCTGTGATGTAGAATCTTGCGCCGTAATCTGCCGACTTCGACATGAGCCCAAGATGTAAAATAGATAGAATCTGCATCAAGCGCGATATTCCGGTAATCGAACGTCCCAACTTAGTGCTCACTAGGCCGGGACAAACGCTATTCACAATAACATCAGCCTAGTGACGTGAGCGAGCCCCCAGGATGTCAGTTAACCTCGTCATTGTGGCCAAGGATGAGAGAGAGACAGCTTACCCTCGGTCCCCAGGGTGTGCCGCTATTTTGCATATATTCTCCATGGCATACATCAGCATCAGCTTACCGACGGCGTAGTTTGGCTCTAGCATGCGGGATGGCCACGCCTTTTTCTCACTGAAATGCTCCAATATACCTCCTTGTGTATGCCAGCTTGGCCATTTGACTATGTCGGGATCCGAGTGATGTCGAGATGTGGCGAGGCTTTGGCACCTTTCCCAGTCCGCTTCATCCAGCGGAGCAAGGGCGGTCCTAGGAGAGTAGACCAGTACTAGATATAGAAGGTGGGTTTTGAGGCTGGGCATTTCGGCCCGTTCCCATGCATACAAATCATGTTGGTTCTGGAGCGACCAAGGAGGACGTACCAACAGCGACAGCCTCCCCCCCAACACATTCGTTTACCCTGCGCGGCTGCGGCACAAGAGACTCGCATCACTTCGGGTAATCAATTCTACATCGGAGCGTCGTACTCCCATGCAATAACATGTGAGAGACTTCGGGGATTGAAAACGTTGTCTGTACATGATCTATGCTGCCTAAAATTGAGTGACGCGGCCATCAGAACCGCCCAGACGCCGCCACGAACAGACCGGGCCGGGGTTATGTGGGCCCGTTCGGGTGAGACCCGACTCTAGCGTCCTGCATCCCGGGCGGAGTGTGGGGTGGTGGGGGATCTGATAAGAGAACTGGCTGTCGGGTGATTGATTGATTAGATTATCCAGTGACTTCGCGATTGCAGGGGTCCCCTGTGCTCTCTGAGCATTCCCCGTGATCACCCTCAAAAGGGTAAGCAGTAAGCACATAAGCACCCCACTATATCAAACGTATTACCCCGCCTCCAACTGATTTTGGTTATCCCATAATGCTAACTGTAAGGATATCTACAGCAGGTAAAGAGTTTGCTTTCGTTGTTACCTCTTTCATTCGACTGCTGCTACTTATGTGTTACCTGCATGTAGCACTGTTACATAGCACTCAAGAAATACGTCTCCTCTGTTACCAGTGAAAATCACAAGCCATGCCTTTATGCCAGGATTGCTCTAGACTCGATCTTCGTACCCACATTGTAAAGGTATGTCACGGAGAAGACGTATCTCAAAACCCTTTGTTAGGGTACGAACCCCCCAAGATACCATATAAATCATCAGTATCAAGCATACGAGCAAGCATCGACTCCACGCAATGTCAACTCTGCACGTGGATATGGAACAGATTCGCAGACCCAGCACATTACGAGACCAAGAACCATCTAGACAAGCCGTTTCATATTACGGTCTCCCTCTCAGAATATAAAACTACATATCTCAGCGTTTACCAAATTCGATCTCTCGGTGATGATAAAGTTTCATCTTTTGATCACGACCAAATTCTTGGTCAAATGGGCTTGGTTCATAGATTCGGTCCGATTCCCCGGGACCTACTACGCGCAAATGCTAACTATAGGGGTGATTATAGGGGACGAGTTGGATGGAACTGAGATCTCTACACAGTTTCTCTCGGACCTATTTGGTCCTAATACAACCGTAGATTCAATACTGTTCCGTGATCTCGACGGGAATACCGGATCTAAACACACGTTACGTATCGCGGCGAACTGGCTCGCCCGATGCAAGACGCAGCATATCCATTGCTCAGCAGCCTTGGAATCCCATCCTAAAAACCTCCCCAGTAGGGTTATAGACGTCACATCCGCAAGGCCCAGAGTAATCGAGACAGGCGGCGTCGAAGGTCGATGGGCGGCACTAAGCTACTGCTGGGGCAGCGACACATCTTTCATGTTGAACGAAACAACCCGTGCTCAACTCTTCGAGGGGTTCCAGCCCGAAGCGGCCCCGGCGACGATTCGTGATGCCATTCTGATCACGCGTGAGTTGGGCATGCCGTATCTCTGGGTTGACGCTGTATGCATTAGGCAAGACTCGAGGGAAGATTGGGAAAGAGAGGCACCACGCATGATGCACGTGTACGCGCAAGCGGAGTTAGTGATCGCAGCTACTGACGCAGTGGATGTCGGTGCTGGCATATTCCGGGAGCGAAAAGTCGAACCGATGATTCCCATCCCGTGGATGACGACTAGCGATGAAATTAAAAGCGGCCGGGAACAATACGTCCACCTTAGGCTCTCTTCGTCCAACATCAATTCGGGGATCACGACTGAATCTAGATGGGGAGGTCGCGGCTGGACAATGCAGGAGGCATTCTTGGCCGGGCGACTACTAACGTTCAGCCATGCCGGATTGACTTGGCAGTGTCAGCAACTCACAGAGGAAGAGGACGGGTCTTATGTCGTTGGCTTACCAGATGTCGACGAGGATGAGTTCATGCATCGACCTTCGGCTCTCTTCATGTCTAAGTATTGGCGGCATCTCATGACTGCGTCTGCGATCAAGAGCAGCAATGGTGACAAGGGGAGCTCTCCAGGCCCATCTGTACCCGACGGAATGTATTCGGACCCGTATTCCATGTGGTATGTCACGCTGGCTCATTACTCATCTCGCTACCTCTCACACGCGAGCGATCGACTACACGCGCTTTCGGGGCTGGCAGACCTGTTCCGGGAGGTTACGGGGGACAAGTATGTAGTTGGATTGTGGAAGGGAGACTTGCTGCGTGGTCTCATATGGACGTATCACCCGTCGCGCATTCAGGAAGGGATTGACCGGTTTGCCTCAGATGAGCTTCCTTTGTATGACCCACTGACGAAAACCAATGCTGGACCTTCATGGAGCTGGACAAGTCTAGAGGGACGGATATACGAACCTGAAGATGGGTACCGGGGACATTTTGAACGGGTTCCTGGGAACAGGACCAGAGTCTTGGACGTCGAAGTCGACCTGGGTGTGACCAACCAGCTTCCTGGACGCCTGACGATCCAGGCACCTTTCGTAGCGTGGCCGATGGAAGATATAAACCGTTCTGAGGGGGTTGAATTAAAGGAAGTAGATCCCTTTGCAGCGACTATTCGCGATTACGTGGTAGGGATCATGAAGAATGGATCCGAGTCGGAGTGGGAATGGGATTTTAGCACAAGATTCTCCGCCGAGTACAACCTCCGCCACGGCCAATCACGAGGCGAAGGGGGAGAATGGATCGCTGTGATGTTCGTTCATCCCGATGGGACGGCACTTGTTCTCGAGTCTACAGGTTCTCTTTCGCAGAGCTCGGAAAAGCAGAGTTTCAGCTCCTATACCTATCGCCGACTTGGAGTCCTGCAGTTTGGAGTAGATATCATCCCTCCCCTCACGGCTGACGAACAGGAGCCGAGGAAGAGACGCCGGCGTGATGTCCAGGCTGCTCGCCTGGCGGCCCACCGGGGATGGTACCAGGGACTTCCTCTCGACACATTCGTCGTGATATAGTAAGCTGATTGTCAGATTTTTGAAAGGCTTAGGCTACGAAATAGGTTAGTTTCCCTGAAAGAGCATAACCATGTACCCTGTTCTCATTGGCGCCTCTGGATGGCTGTAGCCCTCTTATTAAAAGCTGTTCGTCTAGCCACAAATCTGCCACCCACCTAAGCCACTTAGCCAAGAACCTACCTAGCCACACAGTGGCCACAAGAACCCCTATTTGAGAGTAGCTTAGGTACGCAGAAAACCTCCAGCTTTCCTTACGTACCTGCCCAATAACTTGTGTAGGAATGGCGTAAGCTTAAGTTTTTTATTTTAACAAGCTTTATTAGTAGCTTATATCTATATGAGTTAATTGAGTATAGTTTCAGTAGGAATAATAGAGTTAGGCTGTTCTGCTAAAGTAGGTGTTTCGCCAAGGGGTGGATAGGGTATGGTAGGTAAGTAGTCACCATGCGCAGTGCTGGAGGTTTTGGCTCCCCTTGGTTTTGGTACGCGGGGCTGTCTAGTTAGTCAAGCCATCTCGAATGTCAGAATATATTAGTCGCAGAGCGGATGAATACTGTCAGAAGGCATAAGACGAGGAGACTTTTGTATATAGCCAGATTAGCGTCCACGATGGTGTTTAGAGACCTTCGCGCAACAACAAGTGTTTATTGCCTACCTCAAGGACAGGGCTCCTGATAGATAGGCTTGTTCCAGTCGGGTAGGTATTGGTTAGGGCTCAATGGAGTGATCAAATTGATTCCCGAACCTCCCACATAGCTAATGGGGGTCTTGATTATATATATGGAATTATTACTATGACTACTCTATAGGGTAGATGGTTAATAGTCCCCTGAATATGAAAGTTCAAGAGTATCATGAAAAAAGTTTTTAGAACCCTGATCTGAATCGTGTCCCTTTTCCAGAAAATCTCACGAGAATACCCAGCGAGTAAAATTTCCCGACAGTGACGTAATACTTCCACATTGTACCTGTGCACGGAATCGTTCTAGCTGAAGATAGACGAACTATTATACGCAATGTGCCCAAAAAGATGACCTGATTAGCAGCGTATACTAGCACCAAGGACGTAAGACAGAAGTTTATGCAAGGTACAACCTCCGGAACGCGCCTTAAAAGGGAAAGTTCTCTGGTAAATTCTTGTGTGGTATTTGTTGTCAGTGGTAATTTCCAATCAGTGCCCAACGTAGCTATCACTTCATCGTCCATCTTTGGGAAACAAACAACAATTTCCTAACTATCATCTCTTCGACCCTCAAGAGATTTCTGGCACTTCCTAACCCTTATTAAGACAAGCAAAAACATCAGAAAATGGTTCCCATCTAATATCACATCGAGCCAACTTGCCAATCTATCGGAAATACCGTCTTCCCCGATATCGCGCACGATTTTGCTAAATTGTTGTACTTCCGGTATGTTTTCGTCGGCAATGACTTTCGTTTCTCTAGACAGTGAAAGACGCCTCACACGACCTATTCGATCAATTAAAGAGAGAATAAAACGTGACAAAGGCGGGTATCTGGAAAGGACTCACTAGGATAAACGCAGATAATAACCCCGCAAATCCCCTGATCTTGAGCGCAACGAGGACTCAAAGATAGCAGATTGGCAAACATGGGGATGAACCAATTAGGTGCAAATTCGAGCGAGATCATCATAGCTGCTATTAAATGGGCGGGTTCGGTTCCCTCGGCGTTTTGGCTGGTGCGAGTGTAGAACGGCTCTCGAAGGTTTATAACAGCGTTGGCCCACTCCGGTTTTGCACTTTCTAGTTCGATCCTGAAAAGGGGGGCCAGTGTGAATAAATGATTGTTAATGATCTTGTTGCATGACACGGTGCATGAACGGCCCTTGATATTCATCTGTCCTTGTGAGAGGTACTCGCCGAAGTAGTAAAATCCCGAAAAGGTTTCGTGCTTCTTCCTGCGGAGCCAATGAAGGTTGCCAAGACCTCTGTGTTTCCAGGTAGTGATCTTGCCTTTGACCTCGATCAACTGGTGTTCGGGAACCTTGTCTTCAAACTCTTCTATCAAATCCAAATCTCTTGCGAATACTCCACGTGGAAACTTGGTAGTGTCGACAATACAAAGCTGAATCGTCTGCAATTCTGCGTTCTCCATTTTACCCTTATATATTGCGTATTGAATTGCGAAGGCTAGCGAGGTCGTCCAGGACATGAAAGGATCCCCGTTTGGGTTACACCATCGAAGATGTTCATTTAGGGTTATCGCAACCTTCGAAGCGTCATTTCGTTCAAAAATATCTCCCAATTTACCTTCGATAGCGGCACCAGATCTTACCCAGTCGTTTGTGTTCTCGCCACGAGTCGTTTTTGAAAAGACACGGAACAGATAGCGAGGAGTATCGCCCAATTTCGCTGCGAGGTGGCCGGAGGGTTGAAAGGGAACTCCGTCGTTCCCAAAACTAGTGTGGTTTCGACTGCTGAGGTCTAGCTTTCTAAGACTAGCATCTAGCTCTTCCATGACTGTGGGTGATTCTATACTGAATAATAATTACGCAAGAGAATGGGAATGGGGTTGAAATATCGGATCATAGCGATGTTATGAAGCGCGGGGTTGAATGCAGCGACGAATTGACAGATTTGTGCAACCACACCAGTGTAGTGGACGGAAGGTGTTGGAACAAGTTCGACACGTCATCGGCGGACGGATTGTAGCGAAAAGGACGAAGCTTGATTTGCACACTCGCGATTGGTACACCTATAGTAGCCAAGCGGTCAGTACAGATTTCATTGACTAATGCCATGCATGTTTCAACACCAAATTCAAGATCAAGCCCGGGACATGAGTGTACACGCTTATCGAGGCAGTGTTGGTAAATCAACAGCCGACCTAATGGTAAGAACCTAATGGCCTAAGACAACGTCGACGCAAGAATCCTAGGCTTTGCTATAGCGGCATAGTTCTAATACTCTACCTATCAAATTCAACTAGCCATCCGTACAAACTCTTCTTGATTAGTCCAGGCTCGTGTTGATCGAGACAACGATGTCTGTCCAGAAAATAACAAAAAATGTAAAAGACGACTATAGAGGTCGGAAGCGGTAGTGATTCACGGTCAAAAAAGCATACAGTAGCAGTTTGAGAGAACCCATGAAGAGGAAGAGGCTATTCATGCTCCCCTGAGACGACTACAAGACTCGAGGCTCAAATGCGGATCAGAAAAGATTTTGTACTATCACTATAAAAACCTAGTATTCATATCCTAAATTGCCCTGTCAACCTGCCCCTGTTCTAAGTCGATGCCGGGGTGTTCGGGGCGCGTGTAAAGCGGCCCGATAAACCCGGGTGTCGAAACTATAATAGAGCGTAATCATATCATCGGGAGGCAGAGCCTCCCGTGTACCTTTATATTGCCTGATTCTTCCGAGACAGCTCTATACGACAGCGAGAAGTCAGGAGGAAGTGAGGCAACTAGGAGCGAAGCTATTTAGACATATAGACTGTAGATCTCCCACCTGGCGGAACAAAGGGACAAGATCTTCATGACCCTTTGAAGCCTTAGAAGGTTATTGCAATTGGAAGATCCTTCGAAACCATTAATCTCAAGCCCTTGTTGCACCACCCTCTTATATTCTATACACAGCTACATCCGTTTCACTGATTACATAGCAACTTGGTCTACCAATTGCTATTCACGACTGTGAGGGCAAGATCAGGATCCTGACGCTAGGCTAGCTCTGTTGTGGTGTTGCGCGTTGTTCAGAACTATTAGCTTTGAACTTCACTGGATTGACAACCACTTACAAAAACATCACCTTCTACCTGGGTAATACCCTTCTCTAAATATTCCTCGAATGCTTCCGAGCTCCCAGTAGACGTTAATTCGAGCTTCTAGTGTAGAGAGTCAACCCATGTAACATGATGCTTTTATCCTGAGCCCTAGGAACCAGCATCGCCATGACAGTACTGGCGCTTACTCACAACGACAGCCACAACGTCGGGCTGATTTCGAGATCGTCGTTGTTTGTGCCCTCCCTCTTGCATATGGTGCCTGTCTTCCTCCTCATTAGCATATACTGGGACGAATGTGGCCAAACTTGTGGAAACCCCATTAGTGACAGGAACGCTTACACAATTTGGCGCATCAGAAAGCACGATGTCGTCGTCGCATTGCTCCGGGCATGGGCAAAGCCAATGCTGCGAGCGCTGCGGCGGGCTTGCAAGTGAGCTTTCCCAATATCAAAGTAGCTCTACTCAGGCATCTGGGGCGGCGCGCCTAGGACCTAGCGCGGCAACGAAATCTTAATTGGAGACGTGGATATTGCCAATGCTGAGTTGTCCAGTACAACTACAACTCCGGCCGGCGTCATCCTAACCATTTTAGAACGCTTAAAAACCACGGCGATAGGCTCGAGAGGCCGAATTCGGAAATTCTTGGCAATATGGCAACCCTAGGCACGCAGTTCGGCTTTGGACTTCTTCAGTCGAAGTTATAAATATCTTGAGCCTGCCGAAGTAGTGTTGGCAGTTTAAGCCCAAGTGAACCCATGGGTTCTTGGCGGGCCCCATTGGGGGCCAAACGCCAACACTATGCCGAAGATGACTTGTTTACTGGCATCGGCATATCCACCCTCAAATGCAACACATTTATCGTAACCAGCTGGCCGCACAGCCGGCATGTGACAGATCGCCGACATGCATGTCGTCTAAGTCGGGCCGGTTGGCTCAGCTTGCTACGTAAAATCCGAAAACCTCACCAATGATGAAAACGGAAGTTCAGCTCTACCAATCCTCTGGGTAAAGCAGTATTTCAACAACCAGCTCCGCCAAGTCATCCTTTTTTTAAATTCCCTTTTAAAAACGTACCTTATAGCAAAACCTTGATGGGATTCAAGTCTTCTGTTACATACGCCGAGAGCTATACTATTCACTTATCAAGCAGCCGCCAAACAAGAATAGTTCACTATGCATCCCCTACCTGTCAACAACCCAACATACCTCCTGGCCCCTAATTGGACCTTTATCCCCGGCGGACCCATCGATTTAGGGAACATTGTCGCGGATCCCTTTCGGCCGCACCTAGTCCTATCACGCCCGCCCTCAGAGAGCGACGAGGACAAAAAGGAGGCGGCGAGGCTTCCGAGCACTCAGCGACATACCGAGGGGAACTGGCGGCTGGCACTTGGCTCTAGCCGCAACCTGACGGTCGGGCTCTGGGCCAAGTTCGTCGACGTCGTCGGGGTGCGACTGGGCGCGGAGCGGAGCCGTCTGCTTGATACGAGCTATGCCATGGACTCCCTCGAGACGGTCTACTTCACTGACCTCCCGAGCCCGGATTACATCTGCCAGCGCGTGGCGGCTCATCCGGGCTTGCGCGAGATCATGCGCCTCGATAACGCATACTCGCGACCCGTGTACATGGTCACGGGGCTTAAGATCGCGCGAGGCTTCTCGCTGTCTGTGGGCTCTTCGTCCGCGACCAGCGCCAGTGCTGAGGTCGGTGGAGGCGATGGAGAGGTAGCGGCAGGCGGCCAGTTCGCCGCCTCTCGTGAGAAAAGGGGCCAGTTGGACTTCAGCTCCACGAGCGATATCGTCTTTGCGTACCAGCTAATGAGGATCGCGCCCAAGGGGTGGAAGCAGAAGAGGTTTAAGATCAGCGAGTTCCACTCGGCTGCTGCCTTTCTGAGTGATGATAATGATGATCACGGGCCGGAACAGGAGCAGTTTGAGGCCGAATGGGACTTTCCCGATGTACCGGAGCTGAAGGACCTTGATACGGAGTTTTCGGAGATGAAGATTGTAGGTGGTGATACAGAGAATACAGAGTGGACATGTATTTCATTTGAAGATGACGAAGACGATTACTAGTTCGGCTGTTTATTTGAGTTTATAAACTTAGCTAAGGCATCTATAGTATGAATCCATGTATATGCATAGGTCGTGACAACTCTCAACGTTCGTCAGACCAATTTTTAGGATTTAGAGAGACGTGACATGTGACCCGCAATGATTACAGGACACTTCTTCCCATGTCCCTCGAATAGGCGCCAGATGTGGAAATAGTATCTCGAATTCCCCCTATTCACCCCCTCCATCTTCAGCACTGTTTTTACGCCGTTGGTGGTCTGTAATTTACGTATGACTTCATCGTCACGCAAGTTGCTATCAGACAACGTTGATAGTGACAACGCACTGCTATAGCGCATCCATTGCATAACTATGGCAACTGTGCCGACCATAACGGGTGTGGCTACTGAACAACCTGACGCAGTCTGTCCCGGTGTGTATGGCACGTTGTGGCCGAGCGTGCCGTAGAGGGGCAGCCCCTCGTTCGTAAAGATCGCCGGGGGATCGTATGCGCCGATAAAGTCGCCCTGGTTGTCTGTACCGCGCACCGATATAACGGACTCGTCAGAGGCTGGAAACATCTCTTGCTGGTTCGAGCCATCGTTAGCGGCGGCCGCGAAGAATACGACCGAGTCGTCCCGCTGCAGGTGAGTCTGGCGAATGGCTCGCTTGATCGGTGCGATTTCTTGCGCGAACCCAAAGGACATGCACACTAGGTCGACGTTCCATTTTTGGGGATCCTGCGCGTGTAGTATAGCCTGTTGCGTGAACACTCAGAACGACCCATTAGCATTTTCTTGCCATACTTCAATTCCTTTTCCCTTTGATTTTTTTCTTTAGAAAAATAAGAAAGGTAGAAAAAGGTGCAGAAAACGAGGAGAGTCAAAACAGAAAAGGGGAGTAGAAAGTTTGAGAGTGAATTGTAAACCGGACATACCTTTGCTATGTTGTCGCCGGAGTCCTGCAGTTGCGACGACGTGGAGGCGATGCGTGCGATGAATATCTCGGCATGCTTGGCCACTCTGAGGAGCAGCAGCGCCACCATCGTCCCGTGCTGGCCTTTATCCTCATCGACCGGCTTCTCCTTAGATTCAACGAAATCATGCCAATGACCCTTAATACGCCTCCTTTCAGACGGATAGGTCGCAAAATGAGAGTGGGCCAGGTTCAAGCCAGTATCAAGTACGGCAATCCTGACCGGCTGAACGTCTTTCATCATCTTAGCTGCAGGCATGATGATTTCCTGATTTATTCCATCGATCTTTTGCAGCCACTTTTGGGGGCCGACACTGCAGGGTGTTTAATAATGGAATTGAAGGTTGAGTTATTCAAACGAAAGAAGAGGTAGCACTCACTCAACGGCCGAAAGAAAAGCAGAAGTCTCAGTTGTTATTAAGCTTAACCTTTCCGAGGTCATCATTTCAGACAATTCATGGTCGACCCGCTCATCTTCCATTGCGGCGGAGAGGAGAGTCACTACTTCGGTTCTCTGTTTCTCCTTCGCAAGGTCGAGAGGCGTTTGGGAGGCCAGAGTCCGAACCCCGCAGTTTGCCCCCCGTTTCAAGAGTAACTCAACGACACGGGCATGCCCATTGGAGGCTGCTAGGTGCAACGGAGTCGAGTCATCCTTACTCCTGATCTCAATGTTAGCACCGTGGTCCAACAGCATCCCCACAATAACAGCATGTCCCGCGATTGCTGCATGATGCAGAGGCGTAAAGTGATTTTTATCCTCTCTAGCTTCGAGTGATGCGGAACTCTGGAGAAGCCACTTCACGATCTCCGTATGGCCCTCCCTGGAAGCAGTGTTAAGAGGGGTCCACTTAGACACGTTCCGTGCCTCAACTCTGACATTGTGCTTTAGTAGAGTCCTCACGGCTTCAGTAGAACCCCAGAAGGAGGCAGTGTAAAGTGGCGTCGACCCTTTATTCGTGGCGGCCTCTACCGGTGCCCCGGCATTGACTAACATGTCGATAATAGCCGTATGATTTCGCTCAGCCGCCATATGTAAAGCCGTTCGACCAGTTTTTCTTTCCAGGTGCTCCAGGTTGGCATGATGATTCAGGAGCACCCTAACGACATCTGACTTCCCATGATACGAAGCAATCTGCAAAGCAGTCCAGCCCCCATTTGTGACATGGTCAACCTGAGCGCCGGCGTCAATTACCCAGTCTACAAACGAAAAATGACCTTCTTTGGCTGCAATGTACAGACAAGTTTCTCCCAGGGGTGTAGTATCGTTCACATCAGCGCCCGCCTGTAACAAAGCAGAAGCGCACTCAATATAGCCACCCTCTGATGCTTTATGTAAGGGTGTCCTAGCTTTGCGGTACCTGACTTCAAGGGAGGCGTTGTGCTGAATGAGCAGCTTCACAATATCTGCCTGCCCATGGTATGATGCAGAGTGTAGTGGCGTCCACGCACGATCTGTCTGCATATTTGGGTTTGCACCCTGTTCGAGCAGATCTTTTGCAAGCTGCAAGCGGCCGGTGCGAGCGGCTACAAACAGCGGGACGTCCGTGGTAACAACCTCTGTCATATTGAGGAACTGAGCAAGGGTAATCAATCTATGTGCAGAGGGGAATTAAATTACCGGGTGTTCCAGGGATGCTGATACCAGCTGGCCATGAAAGAAACCAAGACCAGAAGCTCTTGCTTGATTACAGATATGTCTACCTTCAGATCTCCCTCACGCCCTCAAAATCCTTGCTAAAGAGTATTAGTCAGCACATTATTCTGGGACAAAGTTGCCTGGGGTTACCTTGGCCGGCAGACCACGCACAGCTGTAGTATCTAGTAGTAGTCTCCAACGAGAGAAGGTGGCTATGCTGTGACCTGCATGAGACTTCACCAATCACGCTGCATATTCTTTCTGGTGATAATCACGTATTGCATTTCAGCTTGTTTCAATCCCTGTCGCCTCAGCAGACCCATTGATTCATTCTTCATCTTCAAGATTTTCAAGCTTTTGCACCAAAACAGACGACGGCTGTAGATAGATTGTTTAGTAAAAGTGCTCACGAGCTTCTGGCAGGCCTGGAAGTTCTTGCCGATGGGAACATGCACCTTCATATATACTAAGTACCCAATATTAGCTCTAATCAAGCTAAATCAGGTTTGAGTAGGTTATGCAAGCCGATTTACAGCTTAATGAGGTCCCAAAGACTTTTTTCTTGAAAAAACAAAAGGAGCATTGCTAAGTATGGGGACCCTCAGCTCGTTCTGGCCCCCAAAAATTTGGCCTCGGCCACAGAATTAGTATTTTTGAACGTCGGCCAACGGTCACCACTCCCAACACTTCAGCTACTCCATAGAAAATCACCTTCCAAATTAGGAAATCTATTGCCGGCCACGGTTGCCTGATTCTAGCCCCGATCTTCAGAGGAAGACTCTTAACGAATGTCGCGCCAGAGCTGATGGACTGCTCGTCACAAAGGTTTATTGCGTCTATTTGTTTTGATCTCGTAAACTAGCCACTCACACAAAGATGAATTTAGGCGAGGCCAGACGTAGGAGAGGGCTCAAGTAGCCACAAACACTTTGATGTTCCCTAAAGTAGAGGTGCAAAGCGCGTACTTCATAGCTCTCGTTTTAATTCGGTATAAATTCCGTAAGCTAACCGCACTAGCCACGGGCCATACGCTCACGGGCCACCCAACCACCCGATTTACACGCGATACGCCTATTTAACTAATTTACAATAACTC
Organism: Xylaria longipes; assembly: GCA_025201785.1. NCBI lineage: Eukaryota > Fungi > Ascomycota > Sordariomycetes > Xylariales > Xylariaceae > Xylaria > Xylaria longipes. The sequence goes on from MU619690.1 coordinate 749,383, forward strand.
CACTACTTTTTATCTCACCACCTTTTTTTTATATTTATTTGAATCGCTTTTTTTCGCTTTTTATCGCTATAGCTTTATTTAATATTTAAAAGCGCGCGTAAGCAGCAGTTCGCGATATAAAGTTCAGCATATCCGTCCGCGAAGTATTAAAAAAGTAGGGTATATTTCGTTTTTATATATAGCGCTGTTTTACCGGTATTTTTATTAAAAAAGAAGTAAATAAAAACTTCTAAGCTTTTTTTTTATTTTTTAAAAGTTAGTTATTTTACTAAGCGATTAGCTAAGCTAAGCTAAGCTTTGTTTTTATTTTTATAAAGTTTTAGCAAATAGCTTAGCGTATGTTTAATATATTTAAAAGTAAAAAAAAGCTCGAGCAGGTATAATATTATTATTTTTTCAAGCGAAATTTAAATATAAAAACCGCTAAAGCTAAATTTATTGCTTATAAAAAGGTTAATAAAGCTATAATATATAATATTAATATTTTTTTCGATTAATTTACTGCTTTAAAAATTATAAATATTTTTATTAACTATTTTTATAACATAAATAAAATTAGTTTTATATAAAGCGTTAGTAATAATTATTAAGTAGTTTATTTAATTAAAAATTACTAAATTTTTAAAAAAAAAATTAAACAAAGCGAATAAATAACTTTTTTAAAAATTATTAACGCTAACAAAGTAATATATTTACTATTAATTATTTTTAAAAAAGCTAATATATAAAATTAATAATTTTTTTATTAAAATATCAGCTTATTTAATAATTAACTATTTAAAAAATTACTTAATAAATAAATAAGTAATAAAATAACACTAAAATAGCTTTCGGAAATTTTTGTTTTTTTTGTTCAGGCTTGTTACAGCAATATATAAATAGTTTTAATATATAATAAGCACGATTTATACACAAATAACGTTTTTTTAATAATATATTTATTAAATAAAATATAGCTTATATTTTATAAGTTTTATTATAGTTATATATTATAACCGTTAAATATTAAAGTTTATAGCTTTTTAAAGAAAAAATTTAAAAAAAACTTAAAAAAAAATAATAGCATATTTTTAAAAATTAAATTTTTAAAAAAAAAAATATTAAAAATATATTTACTTGTTTAAAAGTATATTTTAATATATTATATAATTAAAAATATTTAAAAAATAGCTGGAATTTATCTATAAAATTATTTAAAGCTATTATTGTTAAAATATATAATATTAAAAAAAAATAATATAGCTAAAGCTAGTTTTAAAGTATTTATTATAAATAAAAAAGCTGCAATATTAAATTTTATAACAAAAATAGCTAATTTATATATTAAAACACCTTTAAGTAGTTAAAATTTTTAAAATTATTATCGTAAACTAGCTAAAAACTACTTTTTGTTTAATCTATTTTTATAAAAGTTGGTTACCTGAAAAATAAATAAAGCTTTAAACTATTAAGCTAATAAAATTATATTTTTTAAAGCTAAAATTAGCTATTTTAAAACAAAACTAGCTAAATTATAAAAAAAGCTTTAATAAAATATAAAACTTGCACTAGGGCAAAAATTAATCTATATAGCTAATATTCGTAGGGTAAAGCGGAGGCTAAAACAAAGGGTTGTATATAAAAATAAAGCTAGCGAAAATAAAATACTAGGCACTTTAAACCAGCTAATAAAAGCTGTTAAAAAAAACGAAATAAAAAAAAAAAACTATATTATAATAAAAAACTTTTAAAAAGAGCGATCGCAAGTAAATTTGTTAATATAAATAGCTTTAATTGTAGAGTAGTAGTTGGTGGGTGAAGTGGCCCGTGAGCGTATGGCCCGTGGCCAGTGCGGTTAGCTTAGAGCAGTGAGATTCGGTGATATCACGAGTGTTACGTCGCTAATGATCTTTATCCACTTGACTAATAAACGTTCGGGGTTATCTACCGTTACCTACAAGTGTAAAATCATGCTGGATACTCATCTGACATGGAATAAGCCGATTAGAACTTCCCGCCTGGTATTGTCTGTATAAGTAGCTGGTCCCTGAAGTCGTACTTAGGCCAGCGTCTTGAACTGTGCTCTCATTCTCCCAACCTATCTCGCCCTCTACATAAAAGGTCCTAGCTGGAAACTCGTGTCACAATGTCTTCGTCTCTACAAGTACACATAGATCTCTGTCCCAGCCGTACTTGAGTTGTCGCTAACGGATATAAATTTGTAGTGTACCGGCCAGGTAGCGTCTGCCGCTTCGCCCGCCGGCGATTTCTTCGTGTTCTACTACGACTCTTATACAGGATATCTCACCGTGGCGAAAACTAAACTCGCAGCTCATGAAACGAGCTTCCACAAATATATGGTCTTAGGCGACGGTGGCGGTTGGATTCACTACTCGAGAGACCGTTCTGCTTCTGCCGGGATTGCAGCTTGTTGGTGGAACAACGAGGTGATTCAGCAAGTTATAACAAGAAGGGAATTTAACTAATATCGTCATGAGGTATACTTGTTCTATGTTGACGAAAATAAGACGCTCCGGGATGTTCAAAGTAAAGATGGGCTATCATGGAGGGGGGGAACATTAGGGAGCAGAAACATCAAAGTATGGAACCGAAGCTCTCTCACTGCGATGGGACAACCGTATCCCCGGGTGATATTCTCGGAGAATACAGGCTCGGTGACACAAGCTCGCTGGGAGAGTAGGCAGTGGAATATTGAGACACTACATACCCACTAGACTCGTTTACACTGTCACCAGAAGTCACGCTGTGAAACACGCAGCTAGGAAAGTTGCTCTATCGCCTATCGTTAACGGAAATTGTATCGAAAATATAATAATTAAATTAAAATTGAAAGCGTTTGGCGGAGGTTTTCTACATTACAAAGTAAATGACACAGCCCCGTACACCCCATTTCCAACCGCGAGGATAGCTATTCTGTTTATTATTTCGTAATATATAAAAGCTCTCGCCATAATTGATAGCATTGAGCACACTAAGATAACCTACCTAGTCGCGGACCATCCCCTCACGGACATAGCTAAACTGTACGTAATTACATACAAATTTAAGCTAACTAATATAGTTAAA